>JAULKK010292957.1:0-13178 GCA_032355705.1 Rubia peregrina
TCTGAACTTGATCAACAGGTCATGTATGTTGGAACATATGAAAACTAGCTCTTGCAAAGCTCTCGAAAGATAGAAATCTGATGTACAGATTTTCTTAATGAAATTCATACACCTTGCAGCGGTTAATGTCCTCTATTTATAGTTCATATGCATATCAGAATGAACCATAATTATCTTCATAATATTCCTATTCTTTATCTACTTCTAAAGCATACCCAAATCTCATAAATAAAGGGGATTTTCTTTATCTCAAATATCTCATAATATTCTACAACTCTAATTCCATAATTATAGGAAATTTTTATAAAACCATGATGCTTCTAAACGGTTGATTCAAATATTGCTAAAACTCCAAGTTTCCATAAATTAATTTCGCCGCAATATTCTAGTCGCCAAAATTGAACTTTCGCAGTATGTTCCAGCATGGACTCTTTTTCTTCTTTAACACTAGTTCACAAATGCTAACACAATAATCCATGAGATGCACATGACTTTACAATCTCCCTTTGCCATTTTATGGACCCAACCATTTTGGAATAATAAACCAAAAGAAAAACTTCCATCATGCATAATCATCATAAAACCATAAATCACTCGATGTTGGAACATACATGAATAACCAACTCTGAATTAATAAAAGTACTAGAAATCTAGAAAACCAAAGTAATTCAGAATCACATTACCACCAAATAATATCCAAGATAATCCAAAATACCAAATATCCCCCTTTGGGGCCATTAACATGCCAAAGTCATAGACAAATACGAACAAGAACCAACAAAATCAAAAGTCGCTCCCCCTGAACCTAATACTGACTATGTTAGAACATAGCCCGTCAGTAAAAAAAACTGTTCAGGAGCAATTCTCTAAGCTTCCAACTGAGCATTCTCCACTTCTAAATTGGTCTTCTCTGCCTCCAAAGCAGCAAGTTGGATAGAAATGACACCCAGCCTTCTTTGCAGGTTGTTCCATGTTCATTTTATACGTTTGTAGTGATCTCATCAATTCATTCAGGGACATTGTGGATACATCTATAGCTTCTTCTATTGCAGCAACCTTCATAGAAAACCTCTTGGGTAGTGATTTTAAGGTCTTCTTCACCAGCTTAGATTCCTTATAAACTTTTCCCAATTGATAAGCCATATTAGAGATGTCTCTGAGTTTCTCGTTGAATGTGGCAATCGTGTCACTCTTCTCCATCTTCAAATTTAGATGTCAACATCTGTAGTTTGGATTCACATACTCGACTAGTTCCTTCATGTACAGTCACTAAAATATCCCATGCTTTCTTAGCCTGATGACATGTAGAGATGAGCTTGAACTGATTTTCATCAACTGCTGTGAAGATCGCATTTAAAGCCTTGGAATTTTCTAGAGAGCCATTCAATTCATCTGGGGACCATGATTATTTGTCCTTGAGCGTTTATTTCTTTGATCTTGACTCTCATTCTTTCTCCTTAGAGATGGATTCTTCATCTTCAATTGGAGGATTCCACTCATTCTCAACAAAGTACCAAGCAAGTTCATCCAGAGAATTGATGAATACCCTCATGCGAGCCTTCCAATAGTTGTAGTTTGTTCCTTCCAGCAGAGGTGGCCGAGACACAGAAGCTCTTTCCTTTGTTGGCATGGTAAAATTGGATCACACTTTCCTTGCCACAACCAAGGTAAAAAAATAAGTGACCAAGCTCTGATACCAATTGAAATTTTGGTTTTACAATTTTAGCTTAATTATTATACATGTGCTCTAACATAACCTATCTAACCAAGTATGTAAATAAAATATCACAGGAGCATACACAACTTGGTTACACAGTTCTGTGAAATCTACCTACATCTGCGGGGCCTGGTCCAGTTCAGAATAAATCCACTAATAAAAAAGATACAGTACAAAGTACACCATACAACTATACTTATCTTTTCTAATTGCAACGTGTGGATTTTGCAAGCTTCCCTTGCTACCAATCTGCCTTGATCAGACTCCCTCTGACCTCGAAACTTATCGACGCTAGATTTCCTCCTCCCAAGAAATTAAGATATATGATTCTTAACTAATCAAGAGGTCACGGTATGTTGGAACATATGATTGCTGGCTCTCGAAAAGATGTAAATCTGATGTACAGATTTTCTCAATTAAAATCATAAGTACTGCAGCCGTGATGTCTAGTATAAATAGTCTCATAAGCAGATCAGAATACTCTAAGATTACCTCCACAATATTCCTATTCCTTATCTGTTTCTGAAGCATATCCAAATCTCATAAATAAAGGGATTTTTCTTATTTTAAATATTCCATAATATTACATAAATCCAATTCCACAATTGTATGGATTTTCCACAAATACTTTATGCTTCAACACGTCTGAATCAAATATTGCATAAACTCCATATTTTCATAAACCAATATCTCGCAATATTCTATCAATCAAATCATGATCTTTCTGTATGTTCCAACATGGAACGTTTTTCTTTTTCACCATTAGTTCACAAATGCCAACTTGATAATCAATGAAGTCCACGTGACTTTATAATGATATTGTTTAATTCGTCGTAACAAGTAGTTTCCAAATATCAATTTTTTATTTGGCATTATTATACGTAGGTAAAGATATTAACGGTCAAACATATTTTTTGAACATTGTGCTAATGATTGCAGTGCAAATCTAACCGAGACGGAGGAAGTATTATTTTTGTTTCAATTAAAATTATAGAATTTTAATTATACATTTGAATAAATTTATAATGCTGTGTACTCCCACAAGTTTTTTTATATTAACTCTCTTTGACCGCAAATGTTTTCATGGCGTGTTTGAGTATTCATAACTTTTGTTATGCAATAACGGATTTCATTGATATATCTTCGGATTTTGCATAACATGTAATTTTTAAAAAGTAAAATTTAATAGTTCATTATCGTACGCAACTAAAGTTATCAATGATTAAACATACATTAGAAAAATGTTAGAAAATAAGAAGTCATTATTAGAGGCCCGGGGGAGTATACATACTCCCTCTGGTCCCAAAATATTGTCACCAAATAATTGACACAAATTTTTAAAAAAAGATAAATGAGTAAAGGAGATTGTATTAAGAGAGTAAACAATAAATTTAATGGATGAAAATAATTTTGAATTTACCAAAAAATAAAAATATCAATATAAAAAAACCATCCAAAAAGAAAAAAAGTGCCGATAAAAAAAACTGGGGGAGTATGTGAAAACAGAATGAACAGTGGTATTTAGAGAAAAAAGAGATAACGGAGCTGGTTTTAGGGATGCGTGTTTTCATGCTTTAATTTGAGGTTTCAAGGGATGGGCGTTCTTAGCAAGAGAGAATGTCACGTGAAATGAGGGATTTTTGGAAAAGGGGAAAAGAAGGGGCAAAAATTTAATAAAAATCAAAGTGGTTTCGTGGCTTGTTTGGTTTGTGTTAATTTATGCATCAAGTTCCATATTTTAGTAACGTAAAATTTGTATTTCCTCCACCTAATTAAAGGCTTTAGATTGCGTCGTCTGTTTACAGTAGAGCAAGAAAAAGCTAATTAATTCCCAGAGCAAACAAATTAATGATTGCAAAATGCTTCTCGATAATACTCCTTTTCATATACGGTCCATCTTATTCCAGAAATTTCCTTAGTATAATTTTCCTAAAAAAACGTTTTCGAGAATCTAAGTTTCTCGTTTCGTTGCTTAAACGATGTAGTTAAAATGGCTTTAATCGAAGCTCAGTCTGTTAATTAATCGAAAGTTACTTAAATGCATGTCAAAATTGATATCTACCTAATCCTTCAACACTTAGCTATCTTAACACTTTCCTTCCAACACTTATTTGAAATGTTACAATACCTTATAAAATGTTACGTACTTAAATTTTTGAAAAGTACTGATAAATTTTTATATATTTTGGGTCAAAAATTAATAATGTAAAATTATGTTAGCGTCGAATGTACGTATTTGGAGCGGTTGAAATATGATTACACGAACTATTAGGAAATCTAATCCAAATACAAATACAATCTATTCTTATTACTAACGTAATTTTTTAGTTCAAAATTCAATAAAAACGAAAGAAGGGAGAGTTTTACTGTGGGAAATTTGAACTATCGGTTAGAAATATAATATCATGAGTTACTTCTACATAGTACCAGTAACTAAAATTATGGCCCCATATCATAAAATCAATTGATACTATGTAAAAGTAACTCATGATCTTATCTTTCTAACACGTCCCCTCACGTACAACGGTATTTAATCATTGAGCAAACATGGATAGAAAGAGGTAGCAGGCCAACATTGGGCTCTAATACCACAATAGATCATGGACTCATATTATAAAATTAATTGGTACTATGTAGGGGTATCCCACACTCTTATATTTCTGACACTATTACCTATGACAAAAAATAAAGGTTACTGAAAGTTAAACTTTACGATGCATAGTACTGATTGTGTGTGGATTTACGGTTGGAAATGCTTATGTGATACGCCACCTGCTTTGTTTTCACACAAGGCAGATGAGTTTAACAATGCACAAACTCTCCTCTACCTACACCCCCAACCCCCTTATGCATCTCTATAAATACCCATATTCTCTTCTCCCTCATTCCTGCATGATACTTACTACTACTGTCTCAGCTTAAATAAACACTGAGGTTAATTTCAACCTCAAAGGGAGAGGGAATGTTCCATTTTTCCTCATAAATACAAAGACTCGGGAGAGATCAGTAACATATATACCTTGTTTCTTGAGGAAAATAACGCGAAATATGTCTGTTTTTACTGATCGAAGAACCTTGGTTCTTGCCTTTGGCATCTTAGGTAGTTCATCGTATGATCGGCACTTTTTAATTTTCTTTATTATCTATTGTTATTCTAAACATGTTAGTTTTTGGGGCCATTTTTTGTGTTTGTTGTTCAGGTAACCTTGTCTCCGTCTTTGTTTTCTTCGCGCCATGGTAAGTGATGGAGTGTGGCCAAAATGGTAACATTTTCAAGTGTTTTAACGCGATTGGGTGAAGAATTGTTGAGTTTAATTTGGGTGTTTGTGTAGGCCAACTTTCAGGAGGATCATAAGAGAGAAATCGACGATGGGGTTCCAATGCGTGCCTTATATGGTGGCGCTGTTTTCCGCGATGCTTTGGCTATACTACGCGTTACTAGAAATGGCGACGCTTCTCATCACCATCAACGCTTTGGGATGCATCATTCAAACCGTTTACATCATCCTCTACATTCTCTATTCCCCCAAAGAATCAAGGGTTGGTACTCATTCATTTAACCATTCGAAAACGGGTTTTATTTATTTCCAGATTTTGTGTTTTATTTCATTTTTTGTGACAGCAGAAACAGATCTTGAAATTAGTGAGTTTGTTCAACGTTGGAGCATTGTGTGCAATTTTTGTGCTGAGTGAATTCGGCCTGAAAGAGCACTCGCTTCGGGTCCAAGTTGTGGGATGGATTTGCGTTGCTTTTTCAGTCAGTGTTTTTGCTGCGCCTCTTTCCATTGTGGTAAGTTGTCCTTATCATTAACTTTCTAAAAGTGGAAAGCTTTAGTAATTAGTTTGTTAAATCTCCAAACAAAAAACAGGAAAGTCACGTTTCTTAAATTTGTAAGGGATGATCTAAAACACAAACTGGGTAAATAGGCGACAAGATTAATTACCTGAAGTATGGTAATTATCAATTAATTGGTTAATGAAGTTGCAATAATCTAAAACGTGCAGTTTCAAGTAGTCCGAACAAAGAGCGCAGAATTCATGCCAGTAACTCTGTCACTCGCTCTCACAATCAGTGCCGTCATGTGGTTTTTCTACGGGTTGTTGGTCCGGGACCTCTGTGTTGCGGTGAGTTTTTATCTTTTATTTTTACCGTTTTACATCTGTATTAATTACTACACATTTCTCATCAACAACATATGTCGTGATTTTCCAACTAAAGTTTGCATAAAAACAGTACTATTCACGTGGAATGGGGGGAACTTTTAAACACAGTGTCTTGCTTTTATGTTAAAAATAGCAAAATAAGATGATCAGGTTCCTAAGAAACGGATGAACTACGAGTAAAGTTGGTAACTGACATCCTTATTATGGAAGCCTCAGAAAAGTGTCAAATGTGCCTTATTTAGTTCTATATTTGTCTTTTATTTATATCTTTATGTATCTAATTATTACTATAGAATATAGATAAGCTATGCTTAGTTTTTGACATCTAACTCTCTAATTAAATTTAGTTCGTCTATTACAGATTCCCAACGTTGTGGGATTTGTCCTGGGATCTATTCAAATGGTGCTGTGGTGGATGTACAGAAAATCAAAGGCGGCAAATGACAGTGAAGAAGTCGAGAAGAAATCACCATTGCCAATCGTACTAGGAGGACGTGACAACGTTATTGACATACTCGTGCTCGAGGATTCTGAGCCGGTGCATCCAATCGCGATCTGCGAACTCAGCTCCGGTGGTGGTGCTGATAAGGATGAAATATCATCCCAAATGAAACCCGATGACCAAAACAAGAACAAATTGGGAATAGATGCTGATGTTGATGAAGGTCGTTTTTCTGGCGGTGTTGCTATTCCTGCAGCAGTGAATATGATGCACATCGAGGGCTCTCGTCTAGTTGGTTGTCCAGCTTAATTAAAGAGTTTCTACTTCCTTAATCTGCAACGTTGTTTTTCTTCTATAAATTGTTAGTTTTGTAAGAACCAATACTTCATATTATAGATATTGTAATACTATTTCTTAATTTGCTAATTGCGCAAGTACTTGTATTGGTAATATGTAGTTAGGCCCTGTACAACAACTGGGTTTATTTGGTGTTGAATTGAATTTATTGGTGTTAAACTTGGTTTATTGCAAATGAGTTGAGATTTCGATATTGAGCTGAGTTTCTTGATATTAAACTTAGCTTATTTTTTCAAAACTTGAATAGAGAGGTATGAACACTAGTGCGGGAAGGGGTCGTTTACGGTTGTGAAAGTCGAGTTTAGATGGTGTATTTCGTTCGTCGTCTCCGGTACAACAGCGCATCATGCAGGTTGTTGGACGGTAGTTGTGAACCACCATTGTACTTTTATCCATGGCCCTTCAAACCGGTGTGGGTTGTTATCTAATAACTGCCGTGTTACATTTTCGAGATTAAAAATGTGGCACAACATGCCACTCAATCTATAATTCCAAAATCGGCATTCTGCTCCCAGAATGGGCAAACTAAGGAGGTCATCTAGTATGTTAAGATTTTGGAATGGCATCCAGAATAATATCGGTACCTGAGGGAGAGGTAAAATACATTTCCGATACCGAAACATGATGCTGGTATAGTGTGCGACGGTGGTCTATTCTGAAATCTGAAAAGGAAGCAAATATATTTTGTAGTCCCATTCCTCTTTCGCTTGTCAATTCATAATAGTTGCTAAAAAGTAACATGACACTGATGAAAGTAGTTTCAAATTCGTAACAGGAGTCGGTATAATTTGCGAACTAACATCCGATAAAGGAGTTGTCTTGCTGAATGTTTTTTTTATCCTTATATGTACATAAATATCATACGACGATACAAATAGTTTCACACAAGAACACAAATATTGTACAATAATTATTGTTATACGCAGTTCTACCATTCTTTTAAATAACTACGATATCCCTAAACCTCAACTACTCTGGGCCTTCGAAATACACATAATGTCACATACTCAGTTAGAAGGTATCTGTGATTATGATGCGTGTGTATGGAATTGAACAATGTTAGGTTGTTAGTTGCCTCTCGTTATCTTCAATTTCTCGGCTTTGTATGGTACTATTTAACCGTTAGCGGATAAGATCTAAAATCAAATGGGTGACACATTGTCAATAGTTTCTCTAGAGATCGAGCAGAATATAAATACCTTGCGTATACTTTTCAAACAAAAGTATGACAAAAAATATTCTAAATAAGCATCGTGTATTACCTCTAAATTTCCTTCCTTTAATGTGTAGTTCCACAATTTTCAAATACATGAAAAAGCCCGCGGTTGATCGCAGGGAGATGGCTAAGACGTAAGTACAATATTTTTTTGTATATCTTCATTGAATTGTTTTCACTTACCTTCTATGGTGTTTCTCTTATTTATTTAAATTTCTTATGGGTATGGGATTATGGTCCAATTATCGTGTCTCGTTCTTGAATCGTGTCCCCTTTTTGTGTGACATGTATGGAAATGGAGAATCGTGGTCTTTTTGGCTAGTTGTGTCTTCTGATATACCTGCGACGTATTCTGTTAGTTGTGGTGTCACTATATTCGTGGCTTCACTGAACGAGCTGGCTTACCTATGCCAATTAACATACCTGCTTTGTTGAATGGGTTGGATCGAGGGAGTCATAAATACTAGGGGGAAAGAATTTATTAGCTAATTAGAGAAATGGATTTGGTTAGAGACCTTAGGGTTGATGAATTGGAGGAATTGGTGAGTTTATAAAAAAAATTACATCTTTAGTCCTCGTTATTTTTTATAGTTTATACCAAATATTCACTTTTTATAAAATTGATCCCTGACTGCTCCATAAGTTTAGGAAATGCATACTTACATTAAACTTGTTCTAGTACTGAGAACTAAGTCATGTGAATGACCACCAAACAATAATATAATTGTTCCGACTCGGTCCTCCCTCTAATCTCTATTGTGTATTTGTGACTTCGTTTGCATTTTTCTATTAGAAGTTCTATTTATTTTGATGGGTCAATCTATTTTTCTAAGTGTTTCTAATTTGGACAACATACACTGTGCTTTTGATCAAGTGTTGTTTCAGTTCTTGAAACTCCCTGTTTGGCGAAGTGATATTAATGTGTGCTACACTTCTCTCTATTAATGATGTAGGACATTTGACGGCGAGAATTGAGGATGAAATCGATCGTCGCAAACTTTCGGTGGGTCTGGCAAACGTTTAGCAAGTTCTAGATCACAGATTTTGTGCACGTTTAAAGTCATTTTGGGTCTCAAAACAACATTCTAATATTTTCAATTTTCAATTTTATTTTCGACGTTCATTTTCATTATTTGCGGCTTTATTTTAGTATCTAAGGACATTTTGTACTGCTGTAATAAATTTCATTCATTCTATAATATTTTAAGATTATTCTCTTCTGACGGATTCTAAACTTTAAACCCTATGGCTTGTGCTTGCGAACCCTTGAGATTATTCTTACAAATTCATACTTGCGAACCCTTGATTGTTCTTACGTATTCATGCTTTTGGACGTCAGTTAAATGGTCAATTTTTTATGGTAAGCGAGTAATTAATATCCCCGTGATGATATTACAGTTTTAATTGGATTTGTAATCTGTATTAGTGCAGATGATCAGTTTGGTTGATGTATAATTTAGATATCCTTGCAATAAAATAGTTATTATGAGTTAGTTGAGCTGGTTATCAATTTTACTTATTGTGATTGTTTTTGGGTAATTTTTCCATCACCTATAAATAATTATTTTTGAAACCAGTGGAGTACCATAGCGCATTGTGCGATATTATTTATTAAAATATTAGAATTAATTTTTATGTACATTTTGTGTCTTGCATTTAAATTGAAAACAAAGAATATTATTTAAAATTTAATCAATTTTTTAATAAACCGTTGAGTTTTGAATACAATAAAAATGATTATTTTTATAATATTTCATTCAAATTATTTAAAAAGTAATTTTTTATATGTTGATATTCAATTTAATAGGTTATCATAATTATATATATCTCATTTCAATAAATAAAACTAAATATCAAATGACCTAATAAGTCTCACTAATTATAAAATGTCTCCATTTAACAGTTAGTCACTTTAAAATAAGACTTTGTCAAGTATAAATAAAATAATGAACGAAGTGCATATATAACTCTATAATAAATAACGAACGTGCACATATAACCCCGTGATAATTGAAAGTAAAAATATAACCCTAGATAGTTAGTGTATGTGCACATATAACCTTTTCCGGTAGTTTAAGGCTGGAATTTGATGAAAAGACCATTCCGCCCCTCTGTAAAAAAATACAAAAACACAAAACTCCCTAACCCTAATTGTTTTGCTTACTATTACTCCACATCCTGTTTTGCGCAAGAAGAAACCATCTCATCACGTCGTTATTCTTTTCTCCACTCTCATAATTGATTTTTTTGGAATGGGCTACTCACCACCATAGCCGGCGAATCTCCATTCCGACCAACAGGAAATTTCGCCCATCGTCAATTTGAATCCCAGCATCGGCGTCGATTTGAGATTTGGGGCGGCGGTGAAGCTACATTCCAACCAAAAGGATGCTTCGCCCGACGTCGATTTAAAGCCCTATGTCGGGGTCGATCAAATATTTGGGAGGCATCGATTTGAGATCTGGTGAGGCATCGATTTGAGAATTGGGGGTGCACCAAATGGCTAGGGTTTCAAGATTTGGAGTTGGTGCAATTGGTTGCGGGATAAGGGTGGGGCTGGCTAGAGTTGGCTGGAGGAGTAGCGGTGGTGGTTGTGGAAAAAGTCCTAGCGATGGATGGAGGCTCACGGTGGGTGGGATGACTGGTGGTGGAAGAAACCCTAGCATCGGTGGGAAGATTGCTAGCGGGATGGTGGCTGGTGGTGAGTGAAACCCCAGCTGTAGAGAAGGTGGTAGATGTGGAGCGACAGTGGCACGACGGTGAAGGTGGTGAAGCACTGGCGGTGGAGGAAGACAGCAGCTGGGCAAAAGAGCATTTTTGTCTTACAAATGTTGTATTACGCTGAAAGGGAATTTTGGTCATTTTTGGTCAGTCAATGGCCAGAAATGGCCAATCAATGACGGAATATAGTTTTTAGGGTTATATTTGCACTTATGTAAAACATTTATGGTTATTTTTGCACTAAAAGTCATCTCAGGGTTATATCTGCACTTTCTCAATTATATTGGGTTATATTTGTATATTTCCCTAAAATAATATGTATACATATTTTTATCAAATTACTCTATCATTAATTTGTATAATAAAAATCTTAACATTTTGTTATTTCAGATTATATGTGTCTATATATATAGATATAATGAGATATTTATGGTTTCAAATATATGTTTAGAAGTTATATATTTTAACAAGTTATGATTCATTATACATAGTAAACAATTGAAATTAGTAACATATTTACATATTATATATAGAGAGAAAGTGCTTTTATAATCCTATCTAATTCACATAGTGCCAATATAACATTTTGGTAACTGAAAGTGCAAACATAACCGTAGATAGTAAGTGGAAGTTCAAATGTATCCATTCTGCCAGGATTAGGCCGGAATCCAATAAAAAACTATTTTACCCCTTTGAAAAAAAAATTAAAATAATAAAATTACATTTATACCCAAAAAGCCTATTTTTCTTCTACTTTCGTCTCTTTTCCTTCCCCATACCGCCAAATTCTTCTCCAACCAGCATTTCTCATAAACAATATCCCAACTGAAAAAAGACATTAAAATGAAAGGAACATTTTTACAACTAGCCGACAGTAAAAAAGAAAGCCCTTGTTAACTCATTCCACCATTGACTAAACATGCATTCTACTTTCAGTTCTGTCGATGCGGCAGCCTGTACCCACCGGCGGAACTGAGGGGGGCGAGCAGGTGCGGCCGCCCCCGCAAACTCCGGTGACTCAGGCTTATATATGAAGCCAGCCCCTGCCAGCCCAGCCCCGCCCCCCCGTCCTGAGAAATCGGGCTGGTTCCGCCACTGCCTGTACCAGACCCGCGACACCGACGACTTAACGGGGATGACGTGCTAGCAGTCACACGTCAGACTCGCCATCAGTATTCTGCTGACCACCGTCGTGGACATGACCTGCACAAACATGCGGCCAAAACTATGCCCATTCACCAGGTCGTACGCCTTCATCGTCGTTGTCATCGCCATATACATCGTCGTCAAATTCCCCACCACCGTGTCAAAAATCGCCATTGCATCTGCTTCGATTAAGCTCTAAAATGGCGGATTCAAGGTTTTATATTGGACTGTAGATTGCGATAATGGTGTGTGCTAAAATGTACTCAATCAGTATGAGCTTATCTCCTATCTGTATCTTATGGTCCCGAGTCCCTCCCCTGCTCTTTCCCTCCCACTTCTTCGAACCCACCCCATAAACCATTCATATATAAATCCCCACCTTCCTCAATCTCAGATGACCAAACCCTCAATTTTCCCCTAAAACACCTAACAATCAACAATGGATCGTCACCAATGAACCATTTCAACAGCAGCAGCAACAACTTCCATGACTTCCTTCCTCTCATGCCACACAAGCTTGGCGGTAACAGCCTTATCGGCGAGCTCTGCAACGGTTTCTGGTTGCTTTTCGATGCCAAGAAAGGTGTTATCACATTAGAGAACCTGAAAAAGAACGTTGCCGCACTCGAACTAGGCGGTGGTGGTGGGTTGCGTGGAAGTGAGGGTGGCTAGGCGGCATAGGCGGAGGAAGGAATTTTTTTTGGTAGAAATAGTGTTTAGAAGGATAAAATAATTTTAAAATAAAAATAAACTAAGACACTAATAAAAAATCATATATTAATTAATTAAAATATTTAAAATAATAATATATTTTTAAAAAAAGGTTGTCCTGGCGTACCTCTTCCCCTGCTGAGTGGTAGTGGTTTGTGGCGGGGGAGCTGGGGTGGTTGGTGGTGGGAGGTGGTGGCCAAAGCTGGTTTTGGTTGCTGGGGTGGTAGTTGAAGAAGAAGAAAAAGGGTAAAATTAGAAAAGAATTTCCCGCTTTGGCTCAAAGGGCATTTTGATAATTTTTTATCAATTAATGGCCAAAAAGGGTAATTCATCGCCGGAATATACTCCGCAAGGTTATATTAGCACTTTCATTAAGTAGTTAGAGTTGTTTTTGTACTAAAAATTATCTGATGGTATTAGCAGTGGCGGAACCAGAGCCAAATTTAAGGGAGGGGTAGATCTATTTTGTTTAAAATTACAGTCACAATTCATAATTCATGATTAAATTTTCAAAAATATATACAATATAAATACAAATGTATATTTATACCATAAAAATGAAATTTTGGAAAGAAAGAAATCACCAACATATACTCCCTCCGTCCCAGAGTATTTGACCTATTTTTTGTCAACTTTCTCAGATCATGTTTGACCATCAATAACTTTCATTACGGATATTAATTGTACATTAAAATTTGATATTT
>JAULKK010292966.1:0-13178 GCA_032355705.1 Rubia peregrina
CCGCCAACCACGCCTTCTTGTTCCCTGTTGTATTATGCACAATGCTCACCAACACCGAGCTGAAAAAGAAGCCAATCGAAAGTGTGCTTAGGAACAAGCCAGTACTCATCATCTTCATCCCTTTAGGACACTCCCTAAGGAAAACGCCCAACTGGCCCACGTAGATAAACACCTCCCCAGCTCCTGTTATGCAAAATTGTGGGATTAGGCAAAACACTCTCATGGGGACGGGTTTCACACTTTCATCAGTGAGTACATGAAGGCGGGATATTTCCAGGCGTCTGATCTCAATCGCGGCTGCGACCACCATCGCTATGATTGAAAGGAAGAGCTCGACGTCAATGCGCTGAAGCGGGCTCAAACCATGGTTGTTCTTGAGCACTTTCTTGCATGCCAGGAGCATGATTTGATTGTAGATCGAACAGTAATTAGGGTGAAACCGACGAAGAATCCAGTCATCGCCTCATAAGCTAATAAAAAATTTAGGCCTTTTGATCCTGTCAAATCCAGAAAATCCAGATCGACCATATTATCTCATTCTTTATGTGAACAAAGATCAACATTCATCCTCAACCAACCAACCACCGTTGTTCTCATCTTTTATACTCATATCAAACCCACATATAATCAAACCCATGATAATAAACATTCAAACAAAAATCACCAATCTACCCTGAACAATAACATATATACTCCCTCCGTCCCGCGAGTATTGATATATTTACTTTTTCACGATTTTCAATGATCATATTTGACCATCAATATCTCTAGCCACATACAACAATTCCGCATAAAAAATTGACATTTAGAAAATAGAAGTTAAGATAAATCTAACAATATCCCACATGATTTTTTTTATTATAAATTAATTAATTTATATTTTACAAAGACTTGAGTGAGACGGTCTCACTCATTCTTATGGTGAGACGGAGGGTCCAAATACAATTATTTAAAGATGAGAAATGACATGGGGTACATTATGTAATTTTTAAAACTTTACCTATTATTTTGTCTCACCATAACTTATGGTGAGACGGTCTCATATGAGTCTTTCTCTTTATATTTAGAGTCAAATTTTACCAAGTTTGACTTTGAAAAAGTAAATATGCTAATATTCTCAAGACAGAGGGAGTATCAAAACTTGTAGTTGGGTTTACCATTAACAAATTTAAAATGGAGAAAAAACCATACCATGATATTATGAATTTTACCGCCCCAAGTTCTTCAAATCTGAATAATTCACCGGTACCGCAGAGTCAAATTTAAAAGGAAAATGAAGAGTGTTAGATTCTGGGAAGGAGAGGAGAAGAAGAAACAAAAAATAAGGAAGGGAAAAAAAGAAAGGAGGAAGAAAAAGCGATGGAAAGTAGCAATAACTACTATTGGGACGGAGGGACATAATGAAGGCGATTTTTTTTAGATTTTTATTTTATTTTAGTACGCTTCAAATGTCAGTTCCGATTTTGGAGGTGCCTTAAAAATCCACTTTTGAAATTTTCACCTCTTTCAAAAATGTCTCGAAAGCGTCTTAAAATAAGTGGCCATTAGTACAAATTTTGGTAGGGTTTCTTAGATAGCTATTCAACCGTCGATGCCTACTTTAATGCATTCCAAACAAATATTCCGACTTTGAAACTAACCTTGGAAGTTCACTAATCGTACGCTACTTTCAACAAATGCTCAAACCCAAACGCCGCTTATCATACTACCTTAGTCGACGGTGGCTATTCACTAAGCATCGTCAAATGAATTTTCAGAGTAGTCTTTTATCAACTCAACTAACAAAACACATGTCTAGAGTTCGAAAATGAGGTAAACTAATACGAGCGTATGATCACTAATGAGAGGAAAATGATAAGATCGAGTGTAATTTAATTAATGGAGGATAATTGGTAAATGAGAAAGTATCCTGTTAGAGAGACTAACAATTAGATCAATCATGAAAGACCTAATTACAATTACTTTTGGGGTGAAATTATGATTATTTATACATTGCGATACATTTTAAAAGTTTTTTAAAATTATAGGAATCTCGTTGCAATGCATAAAAACAACTATTAAATCACCCCATTAATTACATCAATTATAAAATAACTCAATCTAACTATTAATCGATTTAAAACAAATGTTTGTGGTGGTAAATAGCATGAAAAAATCGATTATAATAAACGTAAATTTTAAGAAGGCAATATATAATGGAAAGATGCCTAATTTGTTAGACAGAATCATATCCTTATTTGCTTTGTAAAAACTTTCATTCGTAGGTTATAAATATAGGTTAGGAATTATTTTCCACTTTAATAAGAAAATAAAATACACAAAGCACAAAGGGGCCTTTTACCACAACATTGCCCTAACAAACGACGTTCATGAAAGTGCAATATTTTATTAAAGACTAAACTGTTTTTTTGTTCTTTGAAATACCATCTTTTACCATGTTTTGGTTTCCGAGAGCAAAACTGCATATAAATGGTACCTAACATTTTGAATGTGAAAATAGTGGTCCCCAAAACTATTTTCTGGGCAGTTTTCCAAGGGTAATTTTGTAATTTTACACTAAAAAAAACTGAAAAACCGCCCAGAAAATGGTTTTGGGATCACTATTTTCACTTTCAAAATGTTAAATACCATTTATACGCGATTTTACTTTCGGAGACCAAAACTTGGTAAACATGATATCTCGGGACAAAAAAACAGTTTAGTCTTTATTAAATGTCAACTTCAATCTCTCCATTTAATATTTGTCCGACTTAATTATTTGTGAAGTTTTATACAAACATAGTCAAACAACATACTCTCTCTACCCCACCTCAAATTGCAAGGAATTAAAAATTCAGTCAAACTCAAAAAACGTTGACTACATATTTGAATAGATATATAAATAATAATATTGTTGTAAATGACATCGTTGGATTCGCCATAACAAGTAGTTTCTAAAAAATAACTTTTTATTTGCCGATATAATACATAGTTAAATATATTAATGGTCAAACGTGTGAGTGATTTTATAACTCTACCTAGTTGACATAACTGTCAATATAACCTTTTGATAACTAAAAGTGCATATATAACCCTACCTAGTTGATGTAAGTGCAATTTTACTCATTCCGACATCCCGCAGAGGTCCGACGGCAGCAGACGATGGTCCGACAGCGGCATGCAGCGGTCCGGCAAAGTCAATGTCGGAAATAAGGTCTGAGGGTTATATTGACACTTACATTAACTAGTTATGGTTATTTTTGCACTAAAAATTATTTGAGGGTTATATTGACACTTATATCAAGTAGATAGAGTTATATTGACACTTTCCCTTTTAAAAAAATAAGAATCAATATTGAATCTCCAGTTGATGACAAGGATGAACTCTAGTTCATGATAAGGTGATTAAGTTCAAATCTTTTTCTGCAATTGTTTTCTTGTCTTATCAAATCATTGGTCCGACATGTCCGATATGACTAACCATCACATAATATTTATCTATTTACAATTATGATTTTTTTTTATAAATTACCATTTACGTATACCAATTTTTTAAATCAATATCTTAGATATGTCTCTAATTTAAAGAGACCTAACACTTGAAAACTGTGGTTAATTAATATGGCATGTTTGCATAGGCCCGTTTACGGAACTCCGGATGTTTTTGAGGTTTGACATTAAAATTGGATTTAAAAATATATATTATAAAGTGTTAGGAAAGATGATTAGTCCATAAGTTTATAAACAAATCCCTTAAAAAAATTTCTTAAAAAATATAATTTTTTATTTTTTTAAATATTATATTGTATAAGTTAAAATAAGTAATAATGTGTATTTAAATGTGAAATATATAAGAAAAACATAATATGAAACATATTTTAATTAAATATATTACAGTTATGGACATACCACCTGTCAAGAGACCTACTAAAATGGATAACCCTTGTGTAATGGACCCGCTTTAGTTGTTAGTCACACTCTCTATAACTGAGAGGTCCAGGGTTCAAAACGCACCCTCATCAAAAAGTGTGAATATTAGAGTAATTTCTTGATGGGGTTTACCCAGCGTTATGGGACCGTGTCGATGGTCCACGTTGTGGTTTCCCAATGTGCAGGTGATCGATGATGGTGAGATCCTGGTGGTTTCAGATTCAATGGTTCGTTGGTGGTGCAGTGGTTTGGATGTTCTCAGGAGGGCGTCACTAGCCATCAAATGGATGAAATTTTATTCTCCACTGAGGTTCAATAGATTCAATGACGGTGTCTCCTAGTTAGTTCCTATACATAATCAATCACAAATTGTTAAAATATATAACTTCTTAAGATATAACTAAAACCATAAATATCTCATTGTAATATATAGTGTGTGCGCGTGCGCGTGTGTGTGCACGCGTGTGTGAAAATATATCACTGTAGAAAATTTAAAGAAATACATAATCTGAAATAACAATATGTTCGGATTTTTTTATACATTGATAGAGTATTTCTGATACAAATATGTATACATATTATTTAATTATTTAATATTTTATTGTATAGGTTAAAACAACTATCTTATATAGTTTTTCTTAGATTAATAAACTTTAAAATTTTAAATAAAATTCTTTGTTTTCAATTTAAATGTAACATACAATATGTATATATAAAAATTAATCATAAAATTTCTATTAATAATATTGCACAACACGATGTTATTCCGCTAGTTAAATTAATTGGATTAGGGTTGTCGAATCAGAAACTAAGTGGTGATAGGAAATCAACAATTCTTCTTGATCAAAATAAAAACTATTCTTCATGTTACTTTTACGAAATTTTCCCTTTTCATTATCACTTTTGCGCTAGCTTTTAATCATTGAACCAAGGCAAAGTTTTGGAAAATACCACTTTTGCGCAGGTATATGGAAAGATTGAGTTGAATTAGAATTATAGAAAATTAAAAGGGTTTACTTGCAACATTAAAAAACTATTATGCAACATGCAATAATTATACATTTATGACCTGATTAATGTAACCTCAAAATTTTATCTTTTTTCCTTCCAATTTGGAGTTTAAATTTTGAGCTTTACCAAAGGTTAAGGGCCAAACAGCTCGATTAAACTAGTTTTTTCCATGCTTCGTTTTCAATTAAATTAGTTTTTTAAAAACTTAGTTTTCAATTTTCAAGAATCTAAGATTATAATATGACATTATAGAAGAGAGAGATCCATTGGGAGGCTCTCCTAGTCAAACCTTTATCCTATTTTGCATTAGACACATATTTGTTTTTTCTGCTATGACCTAACTTCTTCTTCTTTTTTTAAAATAAGTTGAACTACAATACAAAGTGTGATTACATAAGAGAAAACAAGTGTGTTGAAGAGATTTTCGATTCTATATGAGATTTAGGCTAAACCAAATTATTTCACCCTAACTTGTTCAGGTCACGGGAGCGGCACATGACTGGATGGTTAAGTGGTTTGATTATCTGAAGCTATCAAGGGGTCGATCTACATGTTTTAATAGTTCAAGGGCACGAGAAAAATAGGGCCACATGTGACAGTGAGTATAGTTTAGGGGGCCACCAAAAATGTTTTCCCTATTAGAACTCTCATTTTTAACTGACACTCACTTATATTTTGTCGCACGCATCAACAAATCCAACACGTATCTAAATGCACTCGCTTATGGTGAGGGACTCGCGACAACTTTACTTTTCAAAAATCCACTCAAAAGAATCGTATTGGAGGATCGAAGTCAGAAGGAAAACGATAAAATTATACATGATCTAACCATTTTGATTCTTGAAAAATAAAACATGATTAAAATGCAATGTATGACTAATTAGTGACAAATAGCAGTCATCTTCTATGCATTTAAAAAGGATGAAAATGCACGCGAATACTCGAAATATCGTCTAAAGAATCAAGAATAATTAGGAGGGGAAGTGGTTAGTTAATTTAGTTGATCTAAAATGAAGATTTCACAGTGGGGGCCCAGCCCACAATAGGAGTGATCCAATGCGAAAGTCTAGTTTTGGACGGTTGGGCCCCCAATTAACAATTGTATATTTCGATCCACGTAGGCACGTGCATACTTATCATACTAATGACGTCAATCATTTCACCTAATTTTTTTAGAACTCAGAAAATCTTATTTTTGGCCTTCCAAGATTGCACGTATATATTCACAAGTGCATTTTCGAAATGGCTAAGCAGAAAGGTTAAAAGAATTAGAATCACAGTTGAAAATAGAATCAAGCAATATACATTTAGTTCAGTTTAGTCAGTAGATTGTAATTTGATAATATTGACTTAGTTTAGTCTTAATATTATTACTCTTTACTATAGTAATTTTCGGTTCAATTTAATTGAGTTTGATATAAAAGATGAAGAGAGTAAAATCTTGGAGACCAAACATGTTTAAAAAGGCATTCCCATTCTTCAATAATAGCAATCTACATTCTCCTATACTGGAATGAAGAAAATGGGGAAGTTATTTTGTCCAGGATTGGGTTGGGCACAAGAACTTGTTCTTCTGCCCGTCATCAAATTTTTAGTTTCATTTTACTGATTTCATTTGCCCTGAGACAGTATGTGGTCCGTATTTGGCTCCTCAACCAAAGATGGTGGGGTTTGTAAAAAAACACAAGTGTAATAACAGGGTGGGAGGCTATTTTAGCAACTCATCCCCGTCCGACCCATCTATACTATTTACCATATGCACGGAAAAACAAATAAGAATGTTCTTGCCATGTTTCTTTCACTTGATCTGAACTAACATTAGTGAAGGTAATCACTTTTTGGGGCGGTTTTTCGATGTCTACAAAGGTAGTTTTGAACCACCCTCTCTAACCGAAACATCCATCGTCCGTCATTGGACAGTTCTTACCGCCATGAAATGGTTCTAATGTTCTTGAAGGGTTTTAATAAAAGGAGTTGCACTATATGCAACTCTACTCAATATTTCAGCCAACAACAATACCACAACCGCCATATTGCAGCAGCAACAACAAGAACAACAACAAAATAAAAAAGAGAGCCTAAGATCAACCAATTTAAATCTCAAACCTCTAATCCCAATACAAATCTCAAATCCCTAATTTATTTATTCCAAAACCTACATAAACAGAGAAAATCCATCACCAACGAGGACTCGCGAACATATTTAGAGATCAATGGTGAAGGGAGAAATGGTCGAGAAAGTTAAATGATGACGAGTAAACGAGTGGCAAGGGTGAAGAAAGAAGATGGACGGGAAAGTTAAACGTTGGTGAGGGAATGAGTGGCAATGGTGAAGGGAGAAAATGCGTGGAAAAGTTAAACGCCTGTCGTCAAGGCCCCTTTCAAAGGCAAATTTTCAATTTGATGCAAATCCTCCTATTGGAGATGTCATAACCTATTCTTGCACCGGTATGAATTGCATTGAATGAACTAAAAATAAGTAAATGTAGAACAATAACAGAAAAACTAAAATTTAATAAATTTCATCAAACCAGAACTATCTCAACTGAATTAAAGTACAATTAATGAAATTGAAAATAACATGGCCTAAATTTCACTAAGAAATTAGATATTGAAAAAAATGAATTTATAATTCAAGGAAACAAGATGGTGTAGGTACTTAAGCTGTAGATGAACTAGAATTCTCTCAATGTGTCGCTAGGGTTTTCGTGTAGGGTAACTTAAGTTTATGCTAACCACAATTCCCGTGGACTACGTATTAATTATAAGTCAAATTAAACTCAAAATGCTACATTTTGGTATGTAAATTATGCCAAAGGGTCGCAAAACATTTTAATAATTAATAAAAAGATACACGTAGACTGATTTTCCTTAAAAAATAAAATAAAATGGACCCGTAGACTTCTAAAGTGCGACCCTTTTTCTTTTTCTGTGTCACATTAGAAGAATAAAAACTTGATCACATTAAGATATGTTCGTAAATGTATGACTAAAAATGGCATATTTGTGAGATTGAATCCCCTTCCTCCTATGGAAGATGAAACTAAAGGATATCAGATTTAAACTATTTTGGCTGGCAATAAATTCAGTGATTTTTTTGTTTGTTTTAAATGATGAGTGCGCCTCTTGAAAAACAGTTTTTTTTATAAGTTATGAAAAGACAAACATTTAAAGTGCAAATTTTTAAAAAATTAAGATAAAGTTGTCAAGTTGCATTAATCGGCTCATAAACTTATACTTACTACATGTTACATAATAAATTTTTAATGTTGCAATTAAAACTTTCTACCTTTCTATAATTTCAATTCAACCCCATTTTTTCATATGACTATACAAAGACAATTTTTCCGAGACTTTGCATTAAATGAGTGTCTAAAGATTTAATAAATTTTAACCTTGTAAATATGTTATGTTTTTAAATGAGGATGCACTTGAACCCCTTCAAGTTGATGGGCATACCCTACTAAAACAGACTAATCAAGTTTAATTTTTATGGTACTCAAACCCTAAAAGTTTTGATTTTATTAATAAAATACAATATTCTTTAATAGAATAGTAATTTATGACAAAATAACATTGATATATTTGACTAAGTAATTTAAGTAAAATGAGGTACCATCTCCTTAATTTTGTAAACAAAACTCGTTTCATACTTAATTTAACTCCTAACTCATTACTGTTGTAGAGATCGTGCGCGTGATTTTTATTAAAGAACTTTTTTATGAGAAAAGTACATTTACTATTGCACGGTGTTTTGAATTTGTTTAACTAATTTGCACACCGACTCATAAGTATTGTAGTTTTAACTGTTTGACAAATTATCGAAAGGTTGTTTATTTTGGAAGTCCGAAGTAGTAGTTATTTTTAAGAAAAATATTACAACTAATCTCCCCTAATTTGTTGTGTATATAGATCCCAAGCCATAAACCCATTCCCAAAACATATACTACAATAGTCCAAGAGTTTAGTTGAGCTGACTTCGAATCAAATGAAGACATGAGACTCAAATAGTCGACCCATGATTTGGGAGACACAGATCGCAACCACCATGATGGCTATTGGCATCGAGATCATGGTTATCCTATATACTCGGGACGTGGGTTGTTCGGTTACCATGGTGCACTAGTGGAAAACCCTTGATTAAAGGTATGCAGTCAAAGGTAGTTCTTGAGAAATCGTCTTTAGTGACAACCCAGGGGAAGTACCGAATTCCGAACTCCCTCCCAAGTCACCCCTTCTGTTTTAAAGGTGTTTTTTGCATCAATTAAAGGCAGTTCTATTGTGTCTTTGTTTTATTTTTGGGCTTAAGTGTATATAGCTAGGTTTTTCCCCCTGGTCTTCATGCTTTAACCAGTTTTCCCACAAACTAAAACCTAGATCTATGTTTCTCCCCTCTACCGTCGCCCACCCTTACGTTGTCGCCCTACCTCTCCCTCACGCTTCCCTTAATCCTCCCTCTCCCTCCTACCTCCCTTCCTCCATCTCCTCCACCCATTTGTTCCCTCTGTCGAGAATCCCCTTCCGATGCATCGCCTCCCCGACCGCGAAGGCCCCCACCAAGTTCGTGTCCCCTCCGCCGAGAAGCCCCCTTCACCGCTATGTTCCCTCCATCACCCCAGTCCTCCACTGTCGAGTCCCCTATACAGAGAAGCCCCTCCACTGCATCACCTCCACCAACATTAATCTCCCTCAACGGTGTCACCTCCACCGCCGAGTTCACTCCGCTAAGCCACGTTGATGTTTGCTGATGTCCAAAATTGGTTCATTTCTTTTTTTGTTGTGTTTTTGTTTCCAGATGTGTAATTTAACCCCATATTTTTATGTTTTTCCGTCTATTTTCTTGATGTGTATTTTTTCTTGCTGCCGGAAACCTCAACTTTTTTCTTAGAACCCCCGAAATGAGTTCCAATATAGCTGCCTTTAATAAACCTTTATCCATTTGTGGCTATGATCACCACGAGCCGGGGACTAAGGGCCATGACCATCTCAATTGTTTGTCAGACCTATATATAGATAAGACACCGGGAAAGTAAGGTATGTTGCAAAACCCAAAAGGCACACTCTTAAGAAGATTACTAATTTAACCATCGAAACCCTTTCTCCAAATATAATTTGGGGTTTCTATAGCAGGACTCGTGACGTGACTAGTGAGGCACCACCGCACATTCGCTTCCAATCACTACCACTATTTGAACGGAACCTTATCATCAAAAAAATTATTTTTACTCATAAAAACTTTTCCACCATGCTCAATCAAATAACATACTTTGTTCGATTGCTTGATATTGACACATGCACTTTCATCGTCACTTTTTTCAATGTACATTTAATTATCGACAACTATATTTACATATAACAATGGTATATAGAATTTTGATTTTTGAAAACTGCACATTACAAAATATCTAAAAATCTCTTATAATAATATTAGGCTATCTGAAATTCATGAACACTCAGAGGAAAAAAAAATCAATGTTAGAAAATTGGGGAAGAACGTATTGCAGGCCCAAAGTTGCCAAGTGCTCCTTAGGCTCAACCTAATATGCTAGTGTATGATTATAAGCCCACTAAGAAGAAAAGCCTACAAATAAGAAGGGAGCATATAGAGGATAAAGAATGGCCCATTATTAAATTTTGGATTGTTCTTAGAGTGTAGTATAAAGTTTAGGTTAAAAATAACATTTCGGTGCTTTTGGTGGAGCCGTACTTATAATTAAAACCGACTTATTACAAAAGCATGGTAGTTCAACTAATGTATTTTCATCAAAAATATATTCGGCTTTTAAAATAAGTATTTCCTGCTTAATTTATAAATAACATAATTATAAGCAATGCCAAATGTTATCTTTGATTTGGGTGTGATTTTACTCAAGAATATTGCAGTCGCACTGAAAAGAGCATGACCTTGTTCTGGAATTTTGAGATGATTCAAGAGAATTTATTTTACTGGTCTTTATTGATTGCAAATATACCCACAACTATTTAATTATATTTATATTTTTATTCCAAATATACAATATATTTTACAGGACAGTAACTATCGAAATTGTAGGGTTAAGGAGTTATTTTTTGCCAAACTGAAAACATACCCATCAAAATCCCATATTCTGATTTCATTTTGCAAAATTATTGTTTTATAAAATATTTTTTGGTATAAAGGTTTGGGATTTGAGACTTGGATTAATTTTTCACCATAATTTCTAAATTTGTATTTTCTTTTCATCAGTTCATCATGCAGTAGAAACTTATATCATGTTAACAAATTAAACTACATTCATGCATTAGTTTAATTATGCTGGTTAGAATAAATATTAATTAATTATTTAATTGATTGATTGAGCATTATTATGTTGCACATAATTATTAATTCAAAGGCAATCAAAATATATTTAAAATTTTGAAGTAAAAGTAAGAGGAACAAAATATAAATAAAAGAATATATGTTTTCTTACATTTCGATATGATTAATACTTGAAATAAATTTAACTAAAAATGTAATTATTCACCCCCAATAAACTAAACTCAAATCTTGACTAGCAAACTTCAGAGGTGATTGTTAAAGAATACAATTTTGCCAGAATTCAACTAAAATCCAAAGCCTTATAATTAATACTCTCTATCCCATTTGATACCAGAGTTGCATACTCTCTATCCCATTTTAAATCACATAGTTTGACTTTTAATAATTAATTTTAATATTTTTAAATAAGAATAATTTTATATTTACAAAAATTAATATTTTAAAATATATTCTACAATGAATTTATAAGACATCACACAATAATATTACAATATGTATGCAGTCAAAAATATTTTATATCAATTAAAATATACTACCTATGGTAAAGAATTTCTTGAACTTGCTCCCAAACTCACATTTTAAAATAAAATTCTTAGCAAATTTGTTTGATTGCAAGAATGATAAAACAATACCGGGAGTACATTTTACTTTTTATTATTTTTATGGAACTTTTACTCTTCTAACCCTAATTTTAAGTTGAAAGTGTCAATATAAACTTTCAAATGAGAAAGTGGCCAAGTAATCCAAACTTCATGGCTACTTGAGCGTTCATAACCTTTTGTCCTAATTGGAGAACTTGGGCGTTGACCGGACTCGAAAGGACAAAAATACCCTTACCCACAAGTTGATTTTTTCCCATTTACCCCACTTTGTTTTCCCCTTTCTCAAAAATCAAAAAATTACTTTCTTCTTCTGTTAACATATGAAAAAAGCAAACGACTTCAGAGGTCTTCCAACTCTTCTCATTGTTCACCTTTGGCCCCCCATTTATTTTTTGAATACTTTTACCCCCTAAACTAACAAAAGTGCTTAATCGTAGCCCTTCCATCCGGTCAAAGTGTTAATTTCAGTCAAAATGTTAATTTAGGGGTAAATTAGTAGTTTCACATTGGGCGAAGGACTTCAGGGCCCTCTAACTCCTCACATCGTTCACCTTTGGCCCCCGTTTATTTTTTGAATAGTTTTGTCCCCTGAACTAACAAAAGTGCTGAATCGTAGCCCTTCCATCCGATCAAAGCATCAAGTTCAATAATAAACGTCAATTGTAAGGGCAAAATAGTCATTTTCCGTTTCCCTTTTTTTCAATTTCATTTTTTTTCTGTTTTCTTTATTTTTCCCTTTCTTTTTTCTTTTCCCATTTTCTCTTTCCGTCACCGCTGTCCCTTTTTCATTTTTCTTCTGTTTCCCCGCATTCCTTGAACAACCTCCACCTTTCCACTGTGACGGTGGCGGGGATGAAGGCTAGGCTAGGGTTTGGGCTTGACGACGGTGTGGGGGCTTTAAACTAGGACGGCGGTGATGGAGCTAGGGTTCGGCTGGGACGACGATGAGGGGACTTGGGCTGGGGCGACGGGTTGGGACTCTGGGCTAGCACGACGGTGGCATGGAAAGCAATGTGGGAGCTAGGATTTAAGTTGGGACAACGGTGGTGGTGGGGATGAATGACTGGGACGTCGGTGCGGTGGTCGAGGCAGGGACGGGGGAAGATCGACTGGGGTCAGCGGTGGAGGGGGGTGAGGCGAGAGGGATCAATAGGTGGATGGAGGTGAGTGACTGGAGACGGTATGAGGTCAGCAGGTGGAGAGGGATCGGTAGCTGAAGGCGTCAGCGGTGGATTGACTGGCAGTGGCGGTAGGCCGAGCTTGGGTGGGGAGGTAGCGGCATGCGGTGGAGAAATGGACTGAGAATGAGAATATAGGAAGGGAAAGGGGGGCAGGGTTTGAAAAAAGAAAAAAGT
>JAULKK010292987.1:0-13177 GCA_032355705.1 Rubia peregrina
GACCTTGATATGGTGGAGGAAAGGCGAGAGTTGGCATCCCTGCACAAAGCTAGGGTAAAATAAAGAATCAAGCGCTAATATGATAGAAGGGTAAAAAAGGTAGTGTTCAATTCGGGAGATTTAATGATGAGGAAAAATGAGAAGAGTCATCGTGAACCTGAAGGAAAGTTAGGTGCTAACCAGGAAGACCCATACAAGGTGGTGAAAGCATATCCAAGAGGTAGCTATGTCCTTGAATCTATGAATGGGGCAAGGGTTCCCAAAAGATAAAATACCACCAACTTGAGAAAGTATTACCATCTTTGAAAATAAGAGTGATATTCAGATAAACAGCACTCAAAAAACAAGAGTGATATTCAGATAAACAGCACTCAAAAAATAAGAGTGATATACTGATAAGCGACACTCGAGAAAATAAGAGCGATATGCTGATAAGCGGCTCGAGCACATGAGTGTGTGCTGATAAGCGGCACTCTCGAGGACATTGGTGATGCTAATAAGTGGCACCCTTTGTAATAGTTCCAGCTCTTGAGGCTGTCAACTGAGTGAAATGCTGATAAGTGCCATTCGTTATGTAACATTACTCTCATTTGGTGAATGAAATGATTGAAGGAGAAGGATGATAAGCTACTCAATTCTACACCAATTTTTACAGTGCATTCGTTTAATATTTTTGCTGATAAGCAACTTGATCTATTTGATTTTGTTTACTACTAGATTATATACATGCTTAATGGGTTAGGTGATAAATAATTACAGCTGATAAGCAACCTAATTTATGATAAGTATTCACAAATCTTACAAATCATACTATAAGTACATAACATTGGTACATTTGATACATCGAATAAGTTACAATTAGAGTTACAATTTGAAAACTTTATAACAATACAAAGAGAAGACCTATAACTTATTTGCCTAGATTTCCCAGCCTAACTTCAAGCTTTTCAAGCTCTTCCATCTTGATTCTAGCGGCACGTTGAAGGTCTTTCATTTGTTCCTCTTTAGGGTACTCGGATGGAACTAACTTGGGCTTTTGGTGAGAATGCTTAAAAGAGTCATCCCCGTCTCTACGACGCTTCTTGGAGGTTTGTTTGTTCTTATTGCTCAAAGATCCACAATCTTTATCACCTTTCTTAGATCCTAATTTCTTTGAAGTTGAGGATCTTCGACAACTAGAGAGAGGAGGATTACAGATTCCCAACTCTCATATCCACTCCAAGATAGCATTGGAGGATATTTTTCTTGGTCAGTCTCTATCTTTTCTATTTAGCGATCAATATGCCAATGGAGGGAAGCCCTAAGTAAAAATTCAGATAAAAGTTTATTATCTATAAGTTTGGGGTTGGCGACCCCGTGGAACAATGAGTGAGCTCGAAGGCTCACATCAAGGAGAGTAACCTTCTCCTCCAACTCTCTGATGTTCAACCCAGAGGATTTGATTTTTTTTATTAAAAAAGTTGAGAATTCTCAACAAGAACCAACTTGACCAGGGAGGGATCTTCTCAAGTAGGTGCACCTTTCTGAATTAGAGCTTCTTCCAACCTCTCAATTTCACTCATAGCCATCCTATGAAGCTTGACTATCTCTTGAACTTGGAATTTGTATTTGTATGCTTCAGTCCGACTGAGATTAAGACGAGTCTCGAGAATTGGAATCTGTTCACATCAACCATGCACCTATTCAAATATCTGAATGTATCGGTAGGATCACAACTTTTGACAACCTTGAGAGGTACCACTCCATTGTACTTTCTGGTCTTGAAATCCTCTAGCATGCCTTGAAAGGAAGGGTGCTCACCCTTTTGCCGTAATTCTAACTCTCCCTTAAATCGATGATTTTCCTCACAAAGAGACTCATTTTAATCATTACATTTGGAGAGGTCTAACATCGATTTCATTAGTTACTCGCTCGTCTCATTCAACTCTATTTGAGTATCAGAGAGTTCTTTGTAGAGGCATTCCAGCTGCCTTATCAGTGATTTACACTATGAAAAAAATTAATTAAATAAAGATAAGGAAACAATCAGTAAGCAGGATGTCTTCTTTGTTGAAAAAATAAAAATTACACGAGGAGGCCAAATAGGCAAATGTTACACTTGATTCCCTGCCCTATTAGCATCCTCCTCGGAGGTAGGTTGAACTTGGTTTTCCACAACTTTTTCCTCTATGGATGGTTGCTGAATCACACCAGCAGCCACTACCTCAAATTAAGAGCTTGAATATCCTCGACCGTGTGGAAGTGCCTCCAAGCCTTCAAATAGTTTAGGAAGGCAGAATTCAGGCCTCCCTTGACTGTTGTATCTCATTTAGTGTTGAGAACCTCCACGAGCTAAGGCTTGATGAGAGATTCCACAAACTCAGCATCATCCTTAGACAGGCTTGAGATCAGTCTGCGTTTCAGCTCTCCCTCAGCCAGAAGGTTGCATCTGAGTTGCTTGGAAAACTCTAGGATCTCGATAAAGAATATGAAAGGCTCAGTGTTGGTCATCAAATTTTCTTTGAAGACCTAGAGGAGATAGGCTTGAGCCTTAGGGTCTTCATCCGCTTTTATTCTTCGCTCAAGAGTTTCTTTCTCCAAGGTGGCCTTCTGATTATTGGCTTCGAGCTCTATATTTTTCTTCTTCTCAGCCTCAAGTGCCTCCACCAGCTTGGATATTTTGAGCTCTTTTTTCTTTGATATTTTCTTACACTAGGCTATAATCGGAGCCCAGTACTTGCAAGAAGGAAGACAATTTTTGGGCTTCAGAATCAAAGAAACATATGTATGTTTAAAAAAAGAGAAAATAATGAAAATTAACCTCACCATTACAGCCATAAAGCTGGAGAACCCACCCATTGATGACATGAATACTCGAAGAGGCAGCAAGAGCATTCGAGGACAGAGTATGTGAGTTATCCTGGGGAGGAACAAGTGGAACTTGGCCACCGCCGTTGTCTATTTTTTGACATTGGTTCCTCCTAGAAAAACTAGTATTTTCACCAGACCTCTTGTCCTTTTGAGGCTTTCCACCACCTACCCGAGGATTGGTGGGTGTCTGGTTTGAAGAGGTAGAGCCACCCTTGTTTCCATCATTATTTGGAATCTGAGTTGAACCGAGACCCACTGAGAAAATAAAGAAAATAATGTTAGAGCCAGAAAGCAAAAAGAATAAAGAAATGAAGTAATAAAACTTATTAACACCTTCGAAGATTTCCGAGGATCTAAAATCACTAAGAGAAGTCTCAAGAGGGTCCTCGGAAATTCTCTTTCTCTTTTTGCCTTTTTTTGTCCCTAATATGGGGATTTCAGGGATTGAACTGTTTCCTACTTTTCTGTAACTTCTGGTACACGAACTCTTCATAAATTTGGGGTGACTAGATGAAACCACCGATAGTTTTATCGTTGTTACAGAAGGATTTATAATTCAAGTATGAGGCTAAGATGCGTCTCTTATCGCTCTCGAGGTTTCTAGGATAAGAGTACTTTCCACCCTTCGAGGACTCAACCTTTATGTCCGAGTTCCATTGGGTAACCTTGTATCTCGTGCAGTCAAAAGTAATCCCCTTCCTACGACTCTTCCATTTACCCGAGTTGGAAGGAACAATGAAGACTTTTTGTTTCTTCTCCCTTCCAGTGAGCGTGATAGTGTTCTCGACAGATTTTCCACTGTGAGACACACTATATAGTGAACGGAGCAACTTATACTTCGACTTGATCCCAAATTCCTTACATATCATTAGAAACATCATGATGATCACGAGGACATTAGGATGCACTTGCGCTAGATTAATTTTAAATTCCTTAAAGAGTTTAGAAAATAATGGAGGAGGAGAAGGGAAGCAGAGTCCTGAATGTAGGTGTTTTAAGAAGATGATTGATTTACCCTCGAAAAGGATGTCATGGGACTCGTCTGCCTTTAGGAATTGGAAATCTACATCTGGGGGGTCTTTTGGCCTAGGAGAATCGAAGATAAGATCTTTGAGATAGCTTTTGGACCTCTCAAGGTTGTGAGCTCATCAGTGGATGTTTCCATCTCCTCATCGAGAGATGCATCTGCCCCTTCTTCCTCGAGGTACTCTTCTACTTCTCATTCTCCTCCCTTAAGGTACTCTCCTTATTCTTCTCCTCCCTCGAGAGATGAAATTTTCCCCCTTTCTTCCTCATGTGTTGGGGGATAAAACCCAACCTCACCGATGATAGGGGACCTCCTCACGTAAGGATTGCCAAAACTTGGAGGCCAGACATCCTTGAAACCTTGAGGAGGTATATCGGTAATAGGCCAACCTTCTGGGTTGTAATTGGTCCAACATCTTCTTCCATATCAGAATCATGACCCCCCAGAACTATTAACCTCATAATCAGAGTTAATCTTTTTCGGTGAACTAACAGTTTCCTCCTCTAACCTAACCCTACCGGATAACCCTCTCTTAGCAGACTCCTCACTGGAAATTGCCGTTAATGAATAAAGAAAGGGAAAAGAAAGATAAATGATCATCGAAACTTACAAGTTTCTGAGAAATGATTGATAGAAGATGAAGAAAGTGGCTGCTGGAAGTTTGAGAGAGCTTGGGAAGAAACCTCCTTTTGTGAAATACCTGTAAATAAAATGAAGGGAAGTTATGGAAGAAAATGGGTAGTTAAGAAGCCTGAAACGAAGGTAAAAGTAATCATTGTCTAGAAAAAGTCAAAATTTGAAAAGGCATGAGTATATTTTTGTACCTTTTAAGAATATGCTAATCTTCATGCACTTGGGCACAAGAGTGAAGGGACACGCATGCCTTCTCATATGCTGCCAAGATTTGAGAATGAGAAAATTGCATACCCACTCGAGGTTCTAAATGATGCTCGAAAGATTCCACCTCGAACGTTGATTAAGCCGAGTCTATAAATCATGATCTCGAAAGTCTTCCAAAAGGATTTCATCTCGAATACTGATCAAATTAAGTCTACAAATAATCACCTCAAAGTTTTTCGATCCCTTATCTCAAAATTTTGTATCCTCGAGTGAATATCTAGTTTTATGGGGGATTTTGATAAGGATCAGGCCTAAGGGAGGTAATAGACTAGTATTAATTAGGCCACACAGGCCTGAAATGGTAAACATTAATACCTTATTTATGGGATAATGTTATGATGAGCCATCTGTGTTTAGTTTGAAACACAGGCCCAGGTGATATATATGTTATCATGAGTCATCTGTGTTTAGTTTTAAAAAAAGCTAGCCTTGTTCATGAGGTCTTTTTCCTTGGCTGTTTAACAATAGATCTACAAAGCAAGATTCTAGGGCCACGAGTGGAGGAAAAATCCCAAAGAAAAGGCAATTACATACTCAATAGGATTTCATTAATTTGCAGCATTACATGTCTAAGTATATAGTCAATAGATGGCCTGATATCTTCGAATAAGAATTTTTTTCTAACTTTCCAGATGAACCAGGTGACTATATTAGGTATTATCCTGATTATAGTACTGACTTCTTTATGTTTTAAAGACAATTTCCAATACTGAAAGAATCTATCCCATAGGAACTCTATCTGAATTATGTTTAAATTAAAAACCTTATCTATTTTGTCCCATATTTGCTTAATAGCCTTGCAAGAGTTGAAAGAATGATGGATTGATTCTGAATCCTTCTTACATAAGCAGCAAATATATAGGACACAAAATCAAAAGTCTTCTAGAACATCAGACAGAGCTAACAGTCTATTAAGCAATCTTCAATGAATAAGTTTTTTTGGGAGATTTCTAGCCCATAGATGTTTGAAGGATTGAATCTTCATTTTTTTTGTGTCTAATGATCTCATAAGCTGATTTTAGACTAAAAACACCATTATGATTAGGCTTCCATACGATGATGTCCTCATAATTCAGGTTTAGGAGGTGAGTTTGTTTTAGATTTAGAATTACTAATTGAGTGAGGTAAAGACTGATTGATTGAATATAAGAGTGTTGTTCCTTCAGGAAATCTGACATTGTTAAGTCCGTGTATGGAATATCTAAATCAGAGTCCCAAAGAGAAGACAATGGACCTAAATTTGTCCAATTGGCATCCCAGAAGGAGATTTTCCCCTTTCCTAAGATTATTCTGGTGTTTGCCAGAGAAATATAATTGACTTCTTTGATTCTATTCCATGTTTTGGTTATTTTGTGGTGATCAGGCATAGACCACATGGATTTTGTCCATAAAGATTATCCCATTTGAAGCTTCCACCAAATTTTTATTGAAAAACTTTTAGTCATTGTGGGTAGATTTTTAAAACCAAGTCCATTTTCATCTATAGGATAGCATAGTTTTGTGTATGATCTCCAGATCCTTCTAGATTGTTGATTACTATAGTTTGAATTCCAAAGAAATTTGACCAAAACTTTGTCAATTAAGTCAATGATGTGATTAGATGGCTTTAACACTGTGATTAAGTGTAATGGAATAGATGATAGAACATGTTTGATTAGAATTATTCTCCCAGCTGGTGATAGTAAATATTTTTGCCATGAGTTAATTCTTGCTTGGTTAGAAGTTACCATGCTTAGGAAGTAGCTATTTTTTACTCTTCTAGTAAAGATAAGGCTTCATAAGTATTTAAATGGTAGACTTCCTTTTATCATGCTTGATTCAGTTATGATGTTGTTACATATGTGTTGAGGCCTTGGGGGTGTTTTTTATACATAGAGAAATGAGACTTTTTGAAATTAACCTTTTGGCCAGTGGCCATTTCATAGGATTTTAAGACACTGATTATTGTTTGGAGTCCAGATTTAGTATATTTTAAAAGGATTGTTGTATCATCAGCAAATGATAAGTGTGATATGTGCAACATCTATGGAGGAAGCTTGTAGTACTGAAGTGAAGAGTATTTAAAAAGGAAATTTAGGTTCTTCAGCAACTATCACAAAGAGAAAGGGGGATATTGGGTCCCATTGTTTAAGTCCTCTAGATGCTTGGAAGAAACTGAAAGGAGTTCTGTTGATCAAAATTGATAAGAAAGTTGAGTTTATATTTCCCAATATAATTTTTACCAGAATTTCAGAAAAACTTAACTGTAAGAGCATTTTATTTGGAAAGGACCAGGAGAACCTATCAAATGCTTTCATGATGTCAAGTTTTATAATCATGTTATAGCCTTTCATTTTTTTTAATGTAGATATTTAGTAATTTCCTGCATAAGTAGCACATTGCCAGCTAACTCTCTTCCAGAAACGAAAGAAGATTGCTCTGGACTGATTAATTGGCTTATTTAAGTTTTAAGTCTCTCAGATAAGACCTTTGAGAATATTTTATTAGTGAAATTACACAAACTGATAGGTCTGTAATCTTTAAAAGTACAGCAGACTTCTTTTTTTGGAATTAGTACTAGCATTGTTACAGATATTGCTTTTGGTATTTCTGTTAGGCTTAAGAAATCATTGACATCCAACAATAGATCCTCTTTGATAATTTCCCAGCATTTGTGGAAAAAGATGCTAGAAAATCCATCTGGACTGGAACTGAATGAGGATCCATGAATTGACTATTGTTTTCAGTTTAGTCATGGTTACTGGTTTGATTAAGCTTGAGTTCATTTCAGAGTTTATTACTTTTGGAATGTGTTTTAGTTTTCATGAAGTATTGATTTCAAAGGGGTCTGATTCCTCTTTTGTTAGGAGATCAGTGTAGAAATTGACTGCTTCTGAACCAATATCATTTATTTTATGTAGCCAATTTCCGTTTTTGTCCTTGATGGATGAGATGAGTTGTCTTTTCTGTTTACCTTTTACAGTTTGGTGGAAGAATTTAGTATTAGTGTCACCATCTTTTAGCCATTTTAATCTAGCTTTTTTTCTCCAATAGATTTCTTGATTTTTAAGAGCAAGAGTTAAGTTTGATTTTTCTTGATTATAGGCAGTTAAATTTCTTGGATTATCTTATTTCTATAAGTATTTTTCAGTTTGTTGTAAATGATCTTCATAGAGCTGAACTTTATCAAAAATATTGCCAAATGTGTTTTTGTTCCACAATTTTAAGGCTATTTTGAGATTTTTCAGTTTAAAATCCAGTCTTTTCATACCATATGCATGTGTTTGAATATTCAATGCTTTTCTACTAGATCCATAAATGTATTATGTTTAAACCAACATTTTTGGAATTTAAAGGATTTTGGTCCAGATTGGTGATTAGCTTATGAAATGTGAAGAATTGAAAGAGAGTGATCAGATTGATCTCGTGCCACTGTATTGATGTGCGAGTGTTTAAAACCTTCCCACCATTGAGAAGATAATAAACTTCTATCCAATCTTTTCCAAACTGTTCCTTTAGGTCTCATACCAGTCCAAGTATATAAGGTACTTGAAGTTGGTATGTTTGATAATCTGTTGTCATTAATGAATTTGTTAAAATTATTAATGCTTCTTTGATCAGGTAAAGAAGGTCCCATATATTCTTCATTTGTGGAGATCACATTGAAATCTCCAATCAAGCAATAAGAGTGTATATTAAAGTCTTTTATGGTTTGCTAGAGTTTTGATCTTTCTGGAACTGAATGTTTGGCATAGAAAAAAGCTATATTATAGGTTTTGGTCAATGATGGATGGAATAAGTTTATTAGAATGTGCCAGTCAGTTACAAAAATGATGTTAATGGTTAAGATTCTTCCCAGAAAAGCCATATCTTACAGTTATGATCAGAAAAGTAGTTTTTGAAACTAATTTTTTCTGATGTATCTTGTACTAAGTCAGATATGAGCATAAGTTGTATTAAACCTATAGATGAAAGTTTATGTATTTTCTTTATGTCTTTGATTCTAATTTGGGTGGCTGAATTACCCACCCCTCTTGCATTCTAGACAGGTAGATTGATTCCAATTATTGGATAGATTTAGAAGAAGGCAATGTGGATCTGGTCAGGATAATCTTAGAAGTGGATGTGTAATCCTTCCTATTATATTTCCTTGTTTTGATTTATTATCCAATGTTGTCAGATTTTCAGTTTTCCTTAAGTCTTTTATGAGATGATTTAATTTATTCTAGGATTCTAACAAGTTGTTTTTAATTTGTTCAAAATTAAGGTTAACCGATTCTTCTTTATATGTAAGATTTTTTTGGGATTTCAGTGTTTAACCAATCCAATGAGTTTCTTTATTTTTTGCCTGAATTTTAAGGAGGAGAGTCACCTCCATTGATCTCAATAAAATCTTCAATTTGATCAATTATATATTGGTTTGTTGAGATAATATTAGTAGGATGGATTCCACTTTTTAGAGCTTCTGCATTTCCAGATTCTGGACTTATGACTGAAGCAGTATCAGTCTCCTTACATGATAAATGTTTTTTTGAGGGAAATTTTGAACCTAATGTAAAAGAAATATTGGGAGATTGTGTAACTTTAGAAGAGGCATTTTCAAGTTTAAAAGATTCAACAACATCTATCTCAGTATCAAAAGAGGCATTCACAACTTGCACATTTTCAATATCTTTATGAATAATAGTGAGGGAAAGATATTAATTTGATACATTCTAATCATTTACATCAATTTGATTCATATCAGGAAAGGAATTATTTAGAATCTGATTCTCTAGCTCAGAATCAGAGAAATTAGCTTTCCATTGTTCAGTAATCTCAGTTTCCTGATAAACTGTCTTAACATTAGGCTTTTCAGATTAATTGAATATTGACTTACCATTAGTCTTTTCAGTTTCCATATGCACTTCATGGTCAGTTTTGTTTTTTAAGAAAGGGATGTAAACTTGTTCTTTTGAAACTAATCCCGATGAGGAAGTTTTACCCACAGTGCCTGTTTTTTCATGATAAGAAATTGTGAGGGTAGTACTCTTGTTTTTAAGTGGTTCAGTAGAAAGATCATCTTTAGGTCTCCAAGCATTAAGAATAGTTTTAGGCTGATCAGATCTACAAACATATTCAACGTACCCTAATTTCCGATACTTCAAGAAATACACTGAGAGACCTTCATAATCAATATACTGCCAAATGCCAGAGTCCCTAAATTCAATCCAGAATATTTCTCTAAGAGGTCGAGTAATATCAATCTTGACAAAGACTTTTGCAACATGTGGTCTAGTCCTATTCAAAGTTGCTTTATCAACCTTAATTGGGGAGTCGATTAAACTACCGATTGACATCATTTCCCATTGATAAAAAAATTGATGCGGGAGACCATATAGACATATCCAAAATAGGACAATAGGGGAATCAGAATTAGGATCAAAATTTAGAGTCTATTTAGTAATTCCCATCGAATATGTCCCAAAGTTCCATACTTTGTGCATCCATCATCTAAAATAATCATCAGGAAGAAAAGTGAATAAGAACCTATCTGTTATCCAGAAGATTAATATCATCTTGACCTTTGAAGCCAGCAGTATGAAAGTTCTTTCACAATTTCTCCATGGTTGGGTGATGTGTCCATTTTATACAGTTATTTTGGAACTTTTTGGATTCACTTTTGTACACTTATGTGCTCTAGATATGACATTTTGCCTTGGAATTCTCTAAGATGAGTTAAGAGCGACTTTGCACTTTTATTACTTTTTAGGGGATTTTGCGTGACAAGGAAAATATTGGAAAACTTTGAAGACTTTGAAGACTAACTTTGAAGATTTGAAGACCTTCTTTTGAGCTTTGAAGAGTAGAGGGATTAAAGAAAAATGATGTGAAGAGAAGGACTTGAGACAAGAAGAAGAAAGAAATCAAGATGCTGAATTTAGGCTCAGTCGCGAGTCGCGATGGATGGGTGGCCATAAATATTTCCTTCTTTTTGTACTATAGATACCAAACCTTAATTTCTATCTTCACTAACTTCTTCTCCCCGTAGTTTTCTACTATTTTCATCTTTGTTTCATCTTTTTATGTTTGAATTGTTATTCTTGTTTAGTGTGAATTCTAGTAGCTAAACATATCACTTGAGAGAAATTGATTGAAGCTTCCAAACTCATGTAGTAAGACTCTATTTTATTCTTTCATGAGCATTTGTTGTGAAGTATTTATTGTGCCATTAATGTTGTTGTTTACTTCATTTATGTTATGGGTTTTTTTAGAATATAAAATGTTTGTATGATTAAGTGCTAGAAATGTTAGGATAATGTAAAATTTCTTCTTACCTTTGGCATGAAAATGCAAGAACATGGAATTAGAACTTCTTGTGGGTAAATGACGTTAATCTTGCTAGATGAGTATGTTAATGTGGATTGTTATCATATTTGTCATGAGGTAGAAATAAAAGGTTGAATCTTGAATGTTGATCTTTCTAGGTTAAACCTAACGAATGTTTCTTTTGGTTAAATGACTGGGCATTTGGTAGAATGCTTGCACTTGTTATCAAGTCCATGACTCTTTGTATATAATGCCTTTATGGTCAATTGAACTCCCAGTTGCATGATATCGCGAGTGTCGACAAAGGGTTTGCGAGTCGCGACCGTATAAGAACTTTTTGAGTAAAATGTGAACTCCCATGTCATGATATTGTGAATTGCGAAGACACTGCTGCGAGTCGCGAACGTGCCTTGCGAGTCGCGACATGTATTATGTGATCACAACGTAATCAGGAACTCTTTTTAAAAATTGCAACACTAAGGACAAATTGTTCATGAGTCGCGATAGTCCTGTCGTGAGTCACAAGTGAAAGTTAAATTTCTAACTGCTTTGACCTAGACATCGCGAGTTGCGAACCTTACGTCACGAGTCGCAACACTGAGCCCAAGTACTGCATAATTCTTCCTTCTTCTCCATAAAATACTCCCAAGAACCACCACACTGTTAGTTATGTGTTACCATTATATATGTTAGTAATCTCCATGGGAAAAATTGATTGAAGCTTCCAAACTAATGTAGTAAGAACTTCTCTTTCACTTTTTCTTGAAGCATTTGTTATTTAGCATTTATTGTGTTCTTGATGTTGAATTTTTCTTCATTTATGCTATGGGTTGTTTGAGAATATAAAGTGTTTGCATGAATAAGGGCTAGGGTGTTAGGAAAGTGTACAATTTCTTAGATCTTTGACATGAAAATCCAATAACATGGAATTAGAACTTCTTGTTATGTAATGTGATGTTAATCTTGCTAGATGAGCATGTTAATGTGGATTGTTATCATATTTGTCATGACGTAGAAATAAAAGGTTGAATCTTGAATGTTGATCTTTATAGGTTAAACCTAATGAATGCTTTGTTTGGTTAAATGGCTAGGCATTTGGTAGAATGTTTGTAGTTTTTGTCAAATATATGGTTCTTCGTATATAATGTCATTCAACTGGATCTCGTATGTGGGATCATTCAAATTCTTTAAGAAACTAGTCCCAACCAAACCAGCGCCAAGTACCACCACATTTGTTTTCTTAATCTGAGATAAATCTGTAGCAGTAGTCTTAAGTGATGATTCAGAATAGGCAATGAAACCTCCCAAGCCGTCACCACTGCATAAAATGAAACCAATGGTATTCTAAAAGGCAAAACAAGAAACTAATTATATTTTATGCCTATAGAATGAAGAATTTATTGAAAACTGGAATTTAACGCATAAGAGAAAAACCACAGTATTCGAATGAAGCCAACACAACAATGAGTGCATTATGTTAGGCACATTACAGAGCATATAAAGTCTCTCTAATATTTAAATTAGCCAAAAGGCCCCCAACACTTTGAATCTAATGATATATTGCGAGACAGGATAACGATAAAATTTAACCTCAAGAATCAAGTCCAGAGTAGTTTGCTGGGAATCTAGGCCACAAACACTATACGCACTCGTTCACAAAACTATTTCAAAGAAACTTGGAAGTCCGAAATGACATGATCAGAGTTCATATGCAGAAATCACAGCCAACAACAGTGCAAAAAGCATATCAACATCATAATTCACAAAAAATGCAACATGTAACCCGTTAATCCCTCGTCAAACATACTTCCCCAAAATACTTGTAACCAAACTAACAAACCACAAATGAAAATCTCAATTCACCATAAACCCTAAGGAGTGGTGGGACATTCTATGTAATTGTTCATAGCCGAAGAAGTGGTGGGAGCCGCTCTCGTCCTGCTCCGACCCATGGATAGAGTAGGCGTTGATTTGAGAGTGGTAAAATGGGAGCTCCGGAAACTCGGCTGTGAGGGTGGTGGTTAAGGGTCGATGGTGTGAGGGGTGTGAGGGGGGTGACAATCGGCCGATGGTGTGAGGGGGGGGGGTGGCGGTCGGCGGATGGTGTGAGAG
>JAULKK010292998.1:0-13176 GCA_032355705.1 Rubia peregrina
ATGCAATTACCCCTATTTTCTCCTATAAATACCCCCCAAGAGGATGAAGAAATTTGCACCTCCCATTCTCACTTTCTTACTTCATCTTCTTCTCCATTCTCTCCTTCTTATTTTCATCTCAAGTTCCTTATCACTTCCTTGAGGAATTAGTGCAAAGTTAGAGAAAATTACAACACCTATATATTTATACTTTTATTTGAATACCTGTTCAACAAACGAGCACTGTAGGGCATAGAAAAGGAAAGATGCATGGACAGAGTTGTTTCAGATCTTTGAATAAAAACCCCTCCCAAAATTTCCAATCACAAAATGTGGTCCATCAATTATCTGAAGTTGACCACCTGTTAATGTGTTTCTAGCATATATCTGAAGTTGACCACCTGTTAATGTGTTTCTAGCATATTCGTGTACTCAAGCCAGCATGATTAAAGAGACTCGGCCTCATTTAATGGCTTTGGTTACTAGTTTTCTACTTCAGGGTGCACTTTTTGTAGGGCTAAAAAAAGGGTCGCTATATATTACCAGGCCACCATTGGTATTAGCAGATATGATCAGAAAATATCCAGTTTTTGCCATTTACAGGTAATGCAAACAGAATATGTTGAGAAATTAATGGTCATTTTCTTTAGGCTGTAGAGTGTCGACTCTGTGCTTGTTCATGCATGGAGGTTAATTAATTTGGACAGCAGGAGACACTGCGGTTTGATTGCACATGAAATGTCTTCTTGTCTTGAAATTATACTACCCTTAACTTATTTTTACATCTTATATTCAACCATGGGTGGAGGTACCCTACTAGAAATACCCCAGTAGCGAGAGGAAATTTCGTAGTAAAAAGGTTTAAAGTGGTTGTAATAGACAATTGACAACATATATGTGTGGTTGTAATAGACAATTGACGACATATATGTGTGGTTGTAATAAGCTTGGTTGTAATTGACATTACAACCATTTTTTACTCACCCGCTATAAAAGATGCATTTACAACAACTCACTACTTAGGTTGTAAAAAGTCAAATATTACGACAACTTTTTCCGTAATAAATATTTGTTATGATGTTACCTTCAGTTTATTTACAACACATTTTCTCGTTGTAAATACAAGTATTTATGGCATATACTCTGATGTAAATACACATTTTATTAAATTTCTATAATACTTATTGTATTTATTGATTATTGCATAATCTGCTAAAATGAACATAAAAAAATTAGCAATTGTAATTCATCAAAATTGTATAAATAAATAATATATATCCAATATATAAGTCATGACATATAAAATCTAAAATGTTAAAATTTTGTGACTACAAAATAAATTCTTAAGAGAAACTAATTTTAACAGTATTCAATTAATTCATGTAGCTATAAACTCCACAATTCTTGAATTGCACTTGCACTCATCTTTAATAACCTGAAAGAGCAAAAGGAAAAAAAAGGCTATAGTAATTTAGAATGATTAATACTGGTATGAATAATTTCCCGATTATGAATGAGTCTACTATGAGTTATAATGTTGTGTGTAAAGTGAGCAATGTTCCAGCTAATTCTAATGTGATGCATGATTCTCTAAAAAGCAGGGGATCGAGTAAAAAACAAGTGTGCACAAGGGTGGATAGAACCCAGTTGCTAACCGATATAACTGAAGGAAACAACAGATAAAAAGGAAAAACAAAGCATTAGCCAAAATCCAAGGCTGGTATTGCTAAGAAGAATAAATGAAATCATCCTCCTCTCTCAAGTATTCAAGTATCTGCTCAGCATTTTTTATGGAATGGCGCTTCGTTTGCTCATCAGTTAAAGATATTTCCTTTTTCCATTTCTCCTTCTCTGCGGAAATAATTATTGAAATAAAAAAGGACTTCTTGAAGAATTATGCAAAACAAACTTGTAATTTATCGACATGTGAAGAGTACCTGGACTTCTGTATGTAAGATAGTATGATCACCGAATGATGCAGCAGCCTCGCGTTCTGCTCCCAAAATTATTCAACAAATTCACTGGCCTTCTGTACAATTCGCATACCCTGCAACATCAAGTAAGGGAACATAAGCAGGGATCATGCACTACTTTTTAAAACAATAGTAAGAGCTTCATTCCAAAATAATGCATACCCCTCTTGTCTTAGATGCTACAATTTAGGCAAAACATTGAACTCGATATTGCCTAACCTGTGATGCTAAAACCTAAAGAACCTCACCTTTCCTCCACCGCCAATATTCCCTATTTCTAACTTCATGAGGTTATTATTTTGTTCCTGACCATGATATCCAGGAACACCAACAGCTCCCATAATTCAACACTAATCTGTAAATCAAAAGTAAATTGTAGTTTTTACATGTAGAAATTTTATAAATGTACCATTTCCATTCGAAGTCATTGAAGGAAAAAATAACTATTTAGAAATTCAAAGTAATTAAGTAATAGACAAACATAATGCATAAAACTAATCGAGTCAAACTAATATAGTAAAATGAAAGATATATATATATATATATATATGTGTGTGTGTGTGTGTGTGTGTGTGTGTGTCTCCAAAACAGTGTAAATCATGTCCAGGATGAGTAGGAAGCAAGCACAGTTCACCTGCTTCACAAATGAATGTGAGTTGAGCATTATCCTGCCAAGTATGCAAAGTTGCCACTCAAGAAGCAAAACAAATGCAGAACTTATAATATGAAGAAATCCCCGCAGCCATTAACCAACTTCCATCACAGCTAACACCTCAGTATGAATCAACAAATAAATAATCAGTAGAGAAAATATGTATAAACACTAATTCATAGTAGTAATATACTTCGTATATAGTACCATTAGTATGGGCATTAAAGTTTAAATTTACACAACACAATCATTACTATACTTTGTATTTTGCACTAAGGTTCATATCAATATTGTACAACAATTGCAATTCAGCATTAGCGATCTGAATATTGCATCATAAAACAGGGGAAGGAAACCTACATAGAAATCACTGGTTCAACAAGACATCACTTTGGAACATCGAGATTCATTGTAAGTGTTTTAAACAGGGTCATATTTGCAACAAAAAAAGGAGCTTTGGGGTCATATACTGCATCATCTGTACTACTAAAGTCATCCTACACAACCATTAAACAAAAGATATCTAGTAAAAAAAAAGTCTTTTGAGTGTTTTTTCCCCAAGAAAAATAGAGTAAAAATGCTAGAGTATACCAGCTCAACTATATTCTTAAACTATCCACATTGATAGACCTGGCTTTTTCCAACATTTGTTCAAGTGCCTATTATTATTATTATTCAGAAACCTACAAAAAAACCCAAATCATTGATTTAGTATCTCCCTTTCATGAACTTCAAGGAAACACTTCAACGATAGTAAACTCACACACCAACACACACAAAAACCACAATCAAAACATTCATTCCATATCTAAAATTTAAGAAAACCTTTCAATGACGGAACATACACACGTATAAACCAAAAGTTGGAGGTGTTTCAGAACAAAACTCACTGGAAAAGTGATTCCAAACTATGAACAAGCCCTCAACTCATACATTTTTCAGAATCTAAAAAACAAACAATTTAAATCAAGCTATTAGATTTCAATAAAGGGATCCAAAATAAGAAGATTAGACAGGAACTTACGAAGATATTTTTACATCCATGTCCATTTTTAACCTGTACTTAGAAAAAAGTAAAAAAAAAATGTGGTTACTGGTTAGTAATTCAGGCAAAACGACGAACACCTTGTGTCCTACAAGTAAAAAAGAAAAGCTGCTATGGAAAATGCCAATTAACCACTGAAAAACAACAAAAAAACTCAATTCACATTCCATAGACATAAAATCGGAATAACCAAAAAGAATAATATGTCAACAATCGTTCATTGTGAAATAGAAAGATCGGTTTCATCGAGAAAGAAGGGGAATTTACCTTGGGTAGCTCATAGAGTTCCACCAACCGATTGTAGAAATGGAACAAAATAAAAAGTAGAGAACAAGCTTTAATTACGAACAAGTGTGAACAACATGCAGATCGTCAATGAAGCGGTGAGAAATTGCTAGAGTCTGAAGAAGGGCGGTAGAAACAAAGAATTGCAGAAAAAGGGGCATGAAAATAAGAGGAGCATAATTGAAGGAATAGAGAGAAAATAAAAAAATACAATGACGAAAAGTTACAGTTTAAAAAAGAAAATAATTTTGGGTGCTAGTCTAAACGCGGGAAGAAGTGAAAAAAAGTCCGCCTAAAAATCAAGTAAATTATTTTAAGAAGTAATTTTTTAGAACCGATGATGTGGTAGTAAAAATATGTTTTAAAAAATAAGGATGTCATAAGTTTTTTACAACCATTTTATAACTAATTACAACCACATATGTGACTTCTTGTAAATTGATTGAGTGCTATTACAACGACTTCTAATTTTTGTTGTAAATACATATTTTTTACAACCATTTTTTCTTCCTTTTGTAAAATTTGGTTGTAAAAGGGGGGTAATTCTAGTTGTGTAAAACTGGCCTTTTCCGGTTGTAGCATAACACAACGTTGAAACATCTTTTAAGGATTCCTGAACTGGAATTTTCTGCGAGATGAACGGTGATTGGATTTCTGGGATCCGTTGGCTTCGATGGTGGCGCTGTTCGGACACCTTCGAGTTTCAGTGTGGAAATGGAGGCCGCCATATATGTCAGTCCCTAATTAAGAGGAGTACTTTGGAGTAGGGTTGATAAAATTTTAATACTGAAACTTGTTATTTATAACAAGAAGAGAGCTTTTTATGTTAGACCTGTCTTAGTGCCGGAACTGAAGGGTCGAACTAGTGTGACTGCCCCACTCAGTTTCGGTAGTTAAGCGAGTTTTTATTTTCCATGAAAGTTTTGTCGCCCTGAAAGTTTTTGCCTCCACTCATGTTTTTTTCCAGAATTTTGGAAAATAAGACATTTTATTTTTTGTCGATATAGTACAACTCCCCTCAAATGTGGTCCTAGTTCCGTCACTGAACTGTCTAACGATCAACTGTGACAAATCTTAGTTCTGTAACTTTCTAGGATAAATTATAATTATTTATATTTTAAGATATATAAATTATGAAAAACTTGTTGTAATAAATGATAATAAATATTAAATCATTGTTAGTTATATTAATTATAAAACGAATATGTTTAACTATTAGGTGATCTAAAAAACTTTATATACTTCTAAGAGTTATTTACATTTATAACGCTGACTTTAGGCTGAAAGTGCCAATATAATCCTGCAATATCAGAAAGTGTCAAGATAACCCTAACCTATTATTGTATGTGTCAATCCAACCCTAACTTTTGGAAAATTGTGCCGATATGCCCGAACTCTATCTTTATGGCTTTGACCGTGTAAATTCCGGCGAAGAGAAAAAGGAAATGGCTAAAATAACCTTTAGAAAAAATTGTAAATTTTGTGCCCGAAATACCCCTCAGAGTTATACATGGTTATTTCAGCACATAGTCAATAAAGTCAGGGTTATATTTGCATTTCCAATATAAATACAGGGTTATTTCTGCACATAGTTAATAAAATGAAGGTTATTTCAGTACATTGGACATTTGAGAAATTAATACCCGAATGTCTCTATAACATATAAGAGCCACAAGGAAATTATCAAATCACAACAACTACATAAAAAAAGGCACCAAAGTAAATTCACAGCAACCACCTAACATTACAACCATTCAAAACACAGCAAAAATTACGAAAAACATCCTCTGTTCTGACATTACATGAAACAAAACTAAACCCCATCCATTATAGGATTTCACAACCAGCCCCTGCTTAACACCATAAACAACCCTAACACAGTCAAGCAAAATAAACCCTAAGATCTCCATGAGGCTAGAAATCACAATAAAACATGCAAAATTCTAAAAACTATAAAAATCCTAGGAAATTCACCCCCAATGGCACATTTTACCCCTAAATCTCAAACAATGAACAAAACCACCTCCATAAGGGGAATCCGAGGTAACAACTGGGGCAATATCCAACACATATTGACGAGAGATTACCATTTCAGACAATGCCATATTTTAGGGGGTGAAGCCGACAGGAAAGACGCAAAACAAGGAAATCTACCGGCTGCTTGCAGGCGAGGAATGAAATACGCCAACGCCGACGAGAAACGACGGACGATTGCAGAGATGAAGGGCGACGAGGCAATGCCTCAGTTTCTATGCTTCGGCAGAAGAAGGGTGGAGCGTGAAGAAAGTCCGGGGGAGAATAGAAAATGCAAGAGGAAAATAGGAGAAATAAAGTGAGGGGCAAGGACATCATTTCATATTTTTTGACATTTTTTAAATAAAAAAATAAGGGCAAAAGGTATTTTCACCTTATCATCGCAGTAAAATAGTTGACTAAAAGTCAACACGGTCAAGGATTATTTTGGCACATTCTGAGATTGTAGGGTTATATTGACAATTTCAGCCTAAAGTCAATGTCATTTTAGCACTTAACTCATTTTTTAAAAATTCAAGGGAAAAATTATCTTTTCCTTAAAATCCGGCCATAAATCAGTTGACTGAAAAGTCAAATGAGTCAAAGGTTATTTTGTCACTTTTTGAAATTGCAGGGTTATATTGGCACTTTCAGCCTAAAGTCGGGGTTATTTTAGCACTAACTCTACTTCTAAACATGATACTCCCTCTTATCTCTTAATATTGGTTCCTACTTTTGGGCAAACATATTTTTAAAAAGTGGAATGAGTGGTGGAGGTTGAATTGAAAGTATGAAAATTAAATTGAGTGAATGAAATTAATATAGAATTTACTAAAAAGTGAATGAGTCAATATCAAAAAATCATTCTAAAATAGAAAGGGAATCAATATTAGAGGACTGGAAGGAGTATATTTTTACAAGATAAAAATGTTGTAATAATTTAAATTTGGAGGGTATCCATCTCTTTTTTAAAATTTAGTTCAGATGGGCTAAATGTCTTTTACTGTCCATAAACATATGGAAAAATTGCCTTTACTGGAACTTTCTCATTTTTGAAAACCTGAAAATGATATTCGATCTCTATTTTTGTTTCAATTTTATTTATACTTGTATTATTTTGATTATGATAAGCTGACAGGTCGTTACTTGGTATGAATTAAATAAAACAACGACATGTTAATAGGAGCTTGGACTTGAATGAACGCAATACTGATGTAGATATTTGAAGTGTCTTGCATTTGTCTGAATTTTGCAAAATATATAGGATAATTTCATCTATTTATTTTGCACAATTCATCCATGCCACTAAAAAAATTCATAAACTTTTGTAAAATAGACTTTAAAGTCTAGAGCAAGATATGAATTGTGCGTCGGTCTCTAATAATTCAACTTTGACGATAACAAATCTGGTAAAGACCATAACTATAATTGTACTGAAATCTATTTTTAATAAGCAAATAGAATTAACATCAATTTTAAAATTAAATAACAATAATTTACAAAACCTACTTGTAATGGTGTATGTAAAATATAATTGCGTTAAACAATGGTGTTTTTTTTTTTTGAGAAAAATAATGATGCATTGATATCTCATCAATGATGAGAATTACAATATATAGGGCAAACACTAAAGTATATCAGGAAAAGAATTCTAAATTCTATAATAAAAAACCTACCACCTATAATGTAATCTACAAGGAAACTAATTCTATAAGGAAACTAATTATATAAGTTAACTACCATTTATAACATTTCTTACAATGAAAGGATTTCTATTCCTTATTACCCTCTCTCAATTTGAAACATGATGAATAGTTATGCCCAACTTGAGAAAAAAAAATCTGAAATTGCTAATCACTAAAAGGTTTGAAAAAAAATCTCCACGGAACAAGTTTCAACTTCAGTAGCATTAGAAATAGCCGCAACAACAATAGCAGTAGTAGTGGCCATTATTCAACTTTATTAGTGGTAGTAGCAGTAGCAGAACAGTTTTCAACTTCAGTAATTAAGAACATTTGTAGAAATTCTTGTAAGTGGCGGCAGCGCGTGAGCATTAGTGGCGGCGACGTGGAGGACAACAATTGAACGCGGTGGTGGCACGTATGGATAACAAAGCGGAGCGGCGGCGGCAGTGTGATCACGGGGGTGCGCAGAGAAGGTAAGAGTGGCGGTGACAGCTCGAATACAGTTAAAGATAAGGTGTCCGAGATCGAATCAACTCTGATACCATGATAAAATATAATCAGGTAATCAGTTGTACATTTATCTCATAAACATGATCGTTTAAATATATAGGGCAAAAACTAAAAGCCTAATAGGAAAAGAATTATAAAGTTTATAATAAAATTATATACCATCAAGAATCTAACCTAAAAAACTAATTATATAAGATAGTTAGCATTTATAACCTTTCATAAAAGAAAATTGTTTCTATTCATTAGTGTAAATTCTTTGGTATCCGGAAATATCACGGAATACCGTACCTTTAGGAAATAATTTTAAGTAGAAAAACTAAAATATACTGAATGGTAAATTGATGTGTGTATATATATATATATATCGATCTAACTGATAATTACGGGTGATAAATTTGCGCACACACACACACACACACACACATATATATATATATATATTATTTTAGAAAATCCAATCATTCCAAGATGCTGAGAAAATGCCCAGTGGCGATTACAATGAGTGAAATTGATATCCAACCTAATTAGCCTCTAGCAATAACTAACATATTGCAAGGATATTTAAATTACATGTCAGCCAGACTAATCGTCTGTACTATTAAGATCCAATAAAAAATGGTAGCATCTCTCTCAGGGATATTAACTTGCTTCCTGCGGAAAAATATGACCACTTGGCAAAGAGAAGCGTATCACACATCAATATCACTTCTCTAAATATAGATCTTATAACGGGATATATGGATTGTTGTAATGGGAAAGCATACTACAAGTCATTCATGCGCATTTATTTTGATGTTGCAAGTCAAAAATAAGTTTTAAAATCAATCATCAAAAGAGTCCGTCTCTTGAAAAATGGTCTTTGTATAAGTTATGAAAAAATTAAAGTTTAAACTGTAAATTAGAATAAAATAAGATAAAAATTAAGCTTGCATTAATTGGGCCATAATGTATAACTACTACACGTTGAATAATAAATTTTTAATATTGTAACTAAAACTTTTTATCTTTCTATAATTTTAATTCAACTTCGTTTTCCCATATACCTATGGAAATACGGTTTTCCCGAGAATTTTGCCATTCAAAAATGTTAGGGAAAACGGTCAATAAATTAGAGTTCGTCTATTGAAAGACGGTCTTTCTATAACTTAGGGAAATGTCAAGGTTTAAACGGCAAATCAGAAGAAATGAAGATAAAAAAATTTGGGTTGCATTAATCGGTCATAAACATGTAACTACTACACATTCTATAATAAAATTTTAATATTGCAACTAAAACTTTTACCTTTTTTATTATTCTAATTAAACTTCATATTTCCATAAGTCTATGAGAAAACGGTCTTTTCCAAGTCTTTACCAACAATATTACAATAAATAAAATTGAAATTTAACCTAATCTCTAGCAATAAGTAACATATTGGAAGAAAATTTAAATTATATGTAAACCAGACTGATCATATGTATTATTACAGATTAGGAATCCAATAAAAACTGTAACATTGTCCTCGGATATATTAACTCGTTTCACTAAAAAATTATGACCACTTGGCTGAGATGAGCTTATCACGCATCAATATCACTACACCAAATAGAGATATTCTACAACTGTAACACCACTTGAGACTTGGTAGAGAGGAGCGTATCATGCATCAATATCACTATGCAAAATAGGGATATTCTACAATTGTAACACCACTTAATCCAACAACGATCTATGTTGTTCAAACCGTAAATACCTTGAAAACACAGAATATATAACAAATCCAAATTTATGAAAACACCCCCCCCGAAAAAAAATTTACCGCGAAGAAGTAAATCGAGTTATTATCATGAACGCGATGATTTAATTGATCAGATCAAAAAATAAAACTAATATGCAAAAAATTCACACTTATTCAATAATAAAAATATCAATTATATAAATTATTGTTTCCCTCTTTTTATGATGAGAAAATAAGTAAAGAAATAATAAAGAAAAAAGTATAATTTTTAGGAAGAGAGACAGGAGGACTACGGCAAGGAATTGAAGTCTAATCTCTAACTTCCACCCATATACAATGCAATAAACTCTATCTGAATCACGTTATGCATTCATAATACTTTTTGCTGCATAAAAATTTAATTGCTACGCTTCGTTGAATTTGACAGGATAGAATTTAGGTGTTTGAATTTAGATGAACAAAAATAATGGATAGAATTGAATTTAGAAAGAAAAAAGAAGAGGGGATGAAATTGATGGAATTTTGCCAAAACAGAAAGTGCGTCGAACCCATAAAAATAATTTTAAAATGTGTCAAATCCAATGAAACGAAATTAGTACTATCTTCGTTTTACTTAAAATTTTCTCTTATTTTTATTTGTGTTCGTTTCATTTAAAGACTTAGATGATATGGCCTCACTTAATTCTATGGTGAGGCACAAGGTCTAAATAATAGATATTATTAAAAAAATGGAAGATAACATGAAGTTCATTTTATAATTTTACAACTTTGGACCTCGCCATTAGTTATACTTAGATAGTCATACGGATACACCCGCGTGTGTATCCCAGTGGTGGGAGTGTGGTATCCCAGGGGGAGACCCCGAGTTCGAAGCCTGACAGAGGCAGGGTGGGGAGTTCTCGCCAGCCGAGGCTCCCTTGTGCTCATCAGGTATGGGCTCGCCACATGGTTCTGTCATTGGGCCAGCGTGACTTACCCCCCAGAATCCCAAAGTGGTGTCGGCGGGCTGGGGCGTCCAAGGGTGGCGTACACCCTTTAGATAGTCATATGGATCTTTTTCTTTAAAATATATATTATATGTGGTGTTCTGATGAATATCACTCTTTAAAATTGATATATATATATATATGTGTGTGTGAAAATTGTGAGTTTAGAACTTTACTTTCATGCTTATAAATTAAATACCATATCTCCAACTAATTCCAATGTGACTGATATTAAGAACTTTAACTTTATGCTTATAAATTAAAGAGCTAAGTGCTAAAATAATTCTATATTTTAGTTGAAATTGACAATCTAACGCTGTAAAATTTGAAAGTACAATTCTAACCCAATTATTTAATTGAAAATGTCAATCTAACTCCGTGAACCCGAATTTGGTTTGAATTTTGTGAATTGTCTATTATACCATGTTCAAAAAAATTAAAATACAAAAGGTCTACATTACCCTTAATTTCTATTAATAAATATATTTTTCACTTTCCCTTAATTTTCTCCGTGTTGCTCTTCTTTTTCAGCACAAGGACCACTTTTTGTGCTCAATCACTTCAATCCGTTGTTCTTTGTCTGGGCTTCTACTTCTGCACCAGCGACACGGCGAAGGAAACTTTTTTGGTGGCCTTTTCTTCTTTCTAGGGGCGCAGTTTAGGGTTTGGTGATGGGTCGACTCGTAGGAGGAGCGAGTTGGAGCGTTTGGAGACGGCGCAGCAACGGAGGAGGGTTTTCATACCACGATCTGGATAGTGATGTCTAAGAAAAATGCTGCCATTCATACCATGATCTGGATGCAGAGGATTATTGCTGCATATCTAGCTTTGTGTCCGAGTTGTAATTGATGCCCATTACTAGTTACACTAGGGAAAATCTAGATTCCGGCCGCCATCGCCGGCGGATTGTCGGTGGTGGCAGAGATGCTGAGGTGGTTTTGAAGAAGAACCCTAGGGTATTCTTGTCATTAATTGTTAATTTTAAGACTATGAGTATTTTAGTCTTTTTAGGTTAGGTCAATGCCAGAAAATGTCAAGTCAATATCGGAATAGTGCGAAAAAGTTATATTGGCACATTTACTGAAAAACTTAGTAAAAACTTAGGATTAGAATCTTTATACTGATTAGATTAACATTTTCAAAAAATAATAGGATTACATTGTATTTTCCCCTCAATTAAATACCATATCTCTAACTAATTCGAATGTGACTGATTATCTTCCAATGTCCCCAGTATTTAAAAGGAGGGGTGAACCACTAGCGTATAAAGACGAGGCTTGTGGCCTTAGAAATATTCAGAGTATTTAGTTATCAGATAGCATTAACTGTATTTGATTGTTTAAGTTTTTATAGTTTAACCCAAACCAAAAACCTTGTTCGGGGCTGCCTCCACCACCAGATCCAGCGGTCTGGTGGCCCCCACCTTAACTGTAGTTTTATTTCCCTACCCTAACTATAGTTGCTAACTTTAGAAATGAAATCGACTAGTGAAGGGAATGTTAAGCACATCGAAAGTCGGAGAACAACCCTAGCCATAACCTCGTCATCGAGCGAAAAAGGCACAGCCGGCGATGGAGAAGGAGCCCAGCACTTCCCGGAAAAGATTGACTAGAAAACGGAGCTCGTTCGCTTTTCTGGAAGAGAAGGCGGTGGTCGTTCGTTGTTGCACAAAGAAGACGGTGACCTTCACACGGAGTTGACGGAACCCATCTCGGCGTTTGCTCATCAGCGGGGCGCACAACCAGTGGTGCCAGAGCACGACTGCGGGTGGTGGAGCATAGCTGCAGGAGGTGAAGTAAATCGATGGAGGAGGCGCACGACTAAGCCCAATGTCAACGAAAATCAAACTGAAAAATCTGGTATTTCTTTATTTAGTGGTGACCGGCGGAAACGTCGCAAACGATGATTAATCATTGTGGGTTAGATCCGTCTGATTAGGACGATGATAGGTTCAGATCTGTAAAGGATGAACCGGGTCACCATTTTGGTTTAATTGAAATTATGCTGGTTTATATTTCCTACTTTAGTTGGCCTGTTTTGTCTCCGATCTCTAAGAGCTGGTGCGCCTTTACCTTGATTTCAGCTCAGTAGTAGTGTAGTTAGCCACTAAGGCAATCAGGGCGTTGTGTTCGACTGACCAGACGCAACTCAGTTTCCCCTAATAATTGATGATCTTTAAGTCTCTATATGTTATGTTGGCGTGGAGCTCAAGTGGGAGGCCACCCCACTCACTCTGTGTGAGTCATCCATGTGGGAATTCATTCATCCCACATTGTAATAGATAGGCTTTGTTTTCTCACTTAGGTATGGTGTTGATTTATCAGTGTATC
>JAULKK010293008.1:0-13175 GCA_032355705.1 Rubia peregrina
GACCAAGCCAGAAGAGAAGCTTAGTCTCAATCTTAGATAGGAGTTTAACTATAACAACTCAACTACGTCACGTTGAGCCTTGCTATTAAAAAAAGGCTAAACACTTCCAAGCAAATCCTTAATTGAGTTCCAAGCAAGGAACTATTATTTTCGTTAGTTGAGATTCACAACAATTGAGAAAGATTCAATATTAAGTTAAGATTCATAACTAGAACTTTTTCTTTACAAATTATGTTTGAGGTGTGAAAAAAGGATTATGAAGTTTACAATATAAAATCTGAATTTTAATTTGTATAATATAAATGGTATTATGTTTGTTAAATGGTATTAGAGTAATATACTTTTGGATCTAATGATACCTGGGCCTTGACCCTTCGAGGCCTGTGAGCTTCGAGCTTAGGGTGACATCTAAGTCTGACCCGAGGCCCCTAAAGGGATGCGTGATCCAATCCTAATTAAGGATATTATTGATTCCTATAAGGAAGCTATCTTGAGTTACCAATTATACTCGAATTACTATACATATCAAATAAGGAAAAGGAGTTCAAATCCTGGAGAATGTCCGGTTCTCCTCCCTTATAAATACACAGGTTTGGTAAACCTTCGATTCATTCGATACTCTCTGGATACAACGCTTATACTAACTTAAGCATCAGAGTGTATACCCCCCGGATACCGGGGGCATTGTCGTACAGATTGGACGCGATTCAGGGGTCACGGCGAGAGACTTCCATCGGTGAAAATACATTCATCACTCAACCACACATTTGCCTTAGGGGTTCTTCACCTTTTTACCACTTCTCAATGAAATGACAGTCACATTTTATCGAGGTTTAAGTTCTGGTTGAGAAGGAAGTTTTCTCGAATCTCTTAAATCTATCTGATTCAAGATTTAAGCCATTTGACTCACTTGAGTCTTCAAATTCTTGATGCTTGATTCGGTCTTCTCTTGGAACTTCTAGGCCTTCTTCGCACACAAGCTCAATCTCTCAATGGCTTGCATCACTTTATCTTTTGACAAACCCTAATTCTCGTCTTGATCATACGACGTGTCTTGGAGTCTTGGGAAATGTTTTTACGGAGGCTAGTATTGTTGTTGTTGAGGGTCGTATTGTTGTGCATTTATCCCTCCTTGAGCATTTCCATACCAGAGATTTGAGTGATCTCGATTACCCACATTGTAAGGCCGTTTTGGTAGCCCTGACCCCTTTGGTAACCTTGATTCCCTTGATATCTTTGGCCTCCTTGAAAACCCACGACATTCACCTCCGCTACATAGTTACTTGCAAACTTGGGCACCCATACGTAGGATGCAGTGATGAACAAGGAACTTTCATATGTTGTGTGTTTTTGAACTTTTTCAACAAGGAACTACCACAGAACCCCCCCTTTAGCACCGGTTTTTGAAAACAGGTGCCCAAAATAAATTAGCACCGATTTTTAACATAGACACCGGTTTTTTAAAAATTTGGTGTTAAAATTTTTTGGGCACTGGTTTTTAAAAAATTGGTGCTAAAATTTGCACCGATTTTTTAACACCAGTTCTAGAGATAGAAAACCGGTGCCCACAAAAAAATTTAGCATCAGTTTTTCAACATAAGCACCGATTTTTTTAGCACCGATTTTCAAAAACCGGTGCCAAAAATTTTAAAATTCAATATTCTTGCCAAAAAAAATCAAAAAATTGCCAAAATTTAGCACCGGTTTTTGGTGCCTAAGTTTAAAAACCAGTGCCTGCATTTATAAATATCAATCTTCCCACCAAAATTTTCAAAACAATTTGCCAATTTCTTTTTTAAAAAACAAAAATTTCATGTGATGGGCGCAACTGCGCGCAACTGCTCTAAGCTAAATTATATTTTTGCGTAACTTACAAAATTGTTTACATCTTTTGTTGATTTTAACTAGCTAAAGTGATTTAAATTAATCAATTATCACCATGAGTACTGGATTTTTGAAAACCGGTGCCCATGTTGAAAAATCGGTGCTAATTTTTTTAAATTATAACTTCCCGCCAAAAAATTCAAAAAAAATCGCAAATATTTATCACCGTTTTTAAAAAACCGGTGCCTTATTTAAAAAACCCGGTGCAAACAATTTTAAAATTCAATCTTCCCGCCAAAAAAATAAAAAAATTGCAAAAATTTAGCATCGGTTATAAAAAAACCGGTGCCTAACTTAAAAAATCGGTGCCTATGTTTTTAAAATTCAGTATTCTCGCCAAAATTTTCAAAAGAATTGCCAATTTTTTTTAAAAAAATAAAAAAATTCATGAGATGGGCGCAGCAGCGCGCAACCGCTCTAAACTAAATTATATTTTTATGTAACTTTCAAAATCATTTACATCTTTTGTTGATTATAAATAATAGTTAAGTTGATTTAAATTAATCAATTATCAAACTTTACTGAACTAATATATATGAATAAGAATAAAAATGTTTGACATTAACTAATTAACGTCCAACCCTTCATTGAATTTTTACATATAAATACAAATAAAAATGTCTGACTTTAACTAATTCACGGCCCTTCTATTCTCCCATACTTGCCCAAATCGTAAATTCGCAATCGCATATAATTCAATTGAATTTTGGTGTCTCCAATTTTGTGATTCGACACTTCCAAATTTCTTGGAGGGACCTAAGTGCAAAAGGCACAATTTTTACGCATAACTCCAAATTGAAATCCGCGCAAACGTGGTGCTTCCCTACACACCTCCATTTTATTTTCCAAATCCATAACGGAATATTTACCATCGATCGGGCACAAGAACATATCCGCAATCCTTTCTGATTTCTACTCCTTACTTCTATGTAACCAACTCTAAGTTACTCTTGAACATCTACTAGCACTTTCCAAAAAATCACCACAAAAATATTATTTAATATTTTTATATTTAGGTAAGAATAACAAAAATGATATATTTTGGAGCAATAGATAGTGGGGATACATAATTTTGGGCCACAGTGTCATTTTCCAAAAAAGTGTACAAGTAATCACTGTTAACTTTCGAGGCCCTCCCATTCACCCATACATGCCCAAATTGCAAAGAGGCAATCATATATTATTCAATTGAATTTCAGCGTCGCCAATTTCGTGATTCGATAATTCCAAATTTCTTGGAGGGACCCAGGTGCAAAAAGTAAAAACTTTACTCGTAACTCCAAATTAAAATCCGCTCGAATGTGGTGCTTCTCTATTTACCCTCCATTTTATTTTCCAAATCACTATCGGAATATTTATCATCGATCAGGCACAAGAACATATCCATAATCCTTTTTAAATTTCTCTTCCTTACTTTTATGTAACCAACTCTAAGTTATTCTGGAACATCTACTAGCGCTTTCCCACAATTCACCAGAAAAATACAATATTTTATATTTAGGAAAGAATAGCAAAAATTATGTATTTCAAAGTAATGGATAGTGGGGAAACACAATTATGGGCCATAGTGTAATTTTCCAAAATTGTGTACAAGTAATAAATGTTGACTTTCGAGGCCCTTCCACTTACCCATACATGCCCAAATCACAAAGTCGCAATCATATATTATTCAATTGAATTTTGGCATCGCCAATTTCATGATTCGATGATTCCAAATTTCTTGGAGGGACCTAGGTGCCAAAAGTAAAAACTTTAATCGTAAATCCAAATTGAAATCCGCTCGAACGTGGTGCCTTCCTTTACACCCCCATTTTATTTTCCAAATATGTAATGGAATATTTATCATCGAGTGGGCACAAGAACCTATCCGTAATCCTTTCCGATTTCTCTTCCTTACTTCTATGTAATCAACTCTAAGTAACTTTAGAACATCTACTAGCGATTTCCCAAAATTCACCAAAAAAATATATTATTTAATATTTTTTATTTAGGTAAGAATAACAAAAATCATGTATTTTGTTGCAATGGATAATGGGGAAACACAATTTCGGGACACAGTGTAATATTTTAAAATTGCATCCAAGTAATCATTGTTGACTTTCGAGGCCCTTCCATTCACCCATATATGCTCAAATCGCAAAGTCGCAATCGTATATTATTCAATTGAACTTTGGTGTCGCCAATTTTGTGATTCGACACTTCCAAATTTCTTGGAGGGACCTAAGTGCAAAAGGTAAATACTTTACTCGTAACTCCAAATTGAAATCCGCTCAAATGTGGTGCTTCCCTATACACCCTCCTTATTTTCTCAACAAAATAAGGGAATATTTATTAACAATGTGGAACAAGAACGTATTCGTAATCCTTTTCGATTTCCCCTTCTTACTTCAAAGTAATCAACTCTAACTTACTTTAGAACATGTACTAGCGTTTTACAACATTTTTCCAAAAAACAATTTATTTTTTATTTCTATATTTTGTAACATTTTACCAAAAACAACTTTTCTTATACCATATACGAGTAGTATAAGAATCTATATGTACTCTAGTATTGAATATAGTATTGAATATAACTATTTTGATTTGCTATTTGTACTCTAACCCTCCTCCCTCACTTTCCCTCCCTTAATACCGCCACGCTCACAAGCCAATCTCATCGCTCATCATCGGATTACAACCCCCCACCGCCAATCAACGCCTCTGCTTGCTCCGTCGCTGACCGGGATGGGACCCAATCAACACCTCTGCTCGCTCCGCCAATCGACACCTTTATCGCAGTGGAATTCCTTCATCCACGGCCTCGGCTGTGAGACCTGTGTATCCCGTCGTACATGTCTATACCGATTCTTCATCATCCACTGACAAAAGATAAGTATTTCGGGTAGAAGCTAAGTTTTTTAATGTTCAGATAATATTTTCATTGATCTTTGTGTTTTATCGTGTGTTTCCACAATGGGCTTTTGCTGAGCTTGAAAATTGGAATAAAACTGAAATGACAAAAAATGCCCTTGTGATCGATGATGTTATGTTCAAGTTCGGAAGAAACTAATCTGTCTTCTTTCACGATGATATCTTTTGAACTTTTTTTAAAAAAGAAGACATGTTGGTGTCATTGTGTGTGAATCTTATGACTGATAATGTGTTGTTTGCTAAAAACTAAGCATGTTTTCATCGTGTAAAATTGGATATATCTGCTTCTTACCTTGAATATGTATGTTTGTGTTGGTGTTTACTGCTTTGATATGGATATGAGATGTGAAATAAAAGATTTGTTGTTGTTTGATATATTCAGAGCAGTTTCCCTTGCGCAATAACATGAGATATGCATATGACATTTTAATATTTAATTTGCTTGGGTTTGTCATTATGCTTATGGGTTGCATCTGCATATGGGAGGTAAATATAAGTGATTTGATGTTTTTCAAAATCTGAGCATATTCTCTTGTGTAATTAGTCATGGCATGTGACCTTATTTGATGGAATGCCTTATTGTGTGCATTTGTGTGTCTTCGACTTGTTCGTAGTCCAATCCTTCTCTTCCCCACTTTCAATCATGTTCACATATTTGCTGTAAAAGAAAAGTTTGCGTCTATCTTTCTTTATTCAAAGAGTTACAGGACATAATGCATTTATAAAAATAGCTTTACAAAGAGGTTATATCCTTATCCTTGAACTCTATGATATCATTTGATTATTTATGGAGTTGTATGTCGTGGCACGTGCCTGTAAGTTGTGCTCCTCACTTCTTTGAATTTGATTTCCAACTCAAGTGCATTTGTATTGTCAATCACTTTTAGATTGAATTAAAACCCAACACCTGGAAAGTATGGAGTGCATTTACTCTGGATTGATTTATGGTGTGTTTGATGTGTATATGTTTTGCTTTTTGAGGGGTTGGTATAGGGCTTGTTATATGGGAAAGAAGCAATAGACTCAAGAGCATAGTACTACTCTGGCCTAAATTATGAAGGGGTGTATTTGCCTAATACCCTTACAAAAACTTGAAAGCCCACATGCATTTGCTAAATAAAAATGGAAGATTGAGAAGTCAATTTGTAAAGTAATGGTCAACCTTCATTTTATTGGTTAAAAAACAAGGCCCTTTACCTCATTTTCCTCAATTTTTAACCTTTTTTATTGGTCTCTCAGTTGAAGTATGTTCTACCTGCAAAAATGGTTTAATTTGTCGACATGTATTGTAATTTTAATAGCTATTTATTGTTGTCTTTATTTCATCTCCATCTTACTCTGGATTGATTTCAATAGTTACTACGAGTATGCATCAGTCTGCTATACTCCCTAAAAGGTATTTTTTATTCTTCGTAATTTTGTATTTGATATGTGCATAAATCCCTGCTTTTCCATATTTCTGCCTTCTCCCATTTAAATTGCTTTGATTTTCTCCTTCACCACATGCTCTTCACTGGGTGTTCATTTTATGGTTTTAAGAACTCTTATAGGATATCTTGGTTTTAATGCCAACTGATTTTATACATTGGGCAGAAAATACACATTGGTACCATCGGTCCTGCCAAATTTTTTTGCTCCGTACTCGTGACCTTCTACGTCCACATTGCAATGGTGGTTTTGCGCAAGAACTTCCTCATTTTGATGGATGCAAGTGTTCATACAGAAGCCAAGGGATACCTGATAAAGTTACCCAAATCGTTAGCATATGTCGGGGTGAGTACATGTCAAGTAAGATGTGAAACAAAATTAGCATTTATGAGGACCACAGATGTGTGAATTAGCCTTATGATTTGATGTGTATACGCCACATGATTTAATTTCTAGTTTAAGCTAAAGTTATGCTTACTAACATAAATAGTTATGTTTGGGATAGTTATGTTTAGTCCCATAGATTATTAGTTTTGTATCATACATTTTTCAGAAATGTTTTTGGATGTTGCTAGATGTTGTCATATATATGTTAGATTTTTTTTATACTTTTGTTGGGAAGTATTAGAGCAGGTGTGCGCAGTTGCGGTCAGAACTCTATTCTATAGATTTTTAGCCCAAATCAAAGTAATAGAGCAGCTGCGAACAGCTGCGGTCAGATCCCTATTGTACAACCTTTTGCCCAAATCACAGTAATAGAGCAGCTGCGCGCAGCTGCGGTTAGCACCCAATTCTAAATCTGTTCTGGCCAAATGGAAGTAATAGAGCAGCTGTGCGCAGCTGCGACCAATTACCAATTTTTTACCCTTCCCCCGAACGCAATTGCGTCAAGAGGAAGGGCATTTTTTTATTCCTTGAATATTTTTGGCACCAGTTTTATAACTGGTGCTAACTAAAAACCGGTGCTAAATGTAGCACCAATTTTCAAAAAAACTGGTGCTAAATCTTTTCACATGCTACTTGGGCACTAGTTTTTTTAAAACCGGTGCCCATAAAAACAAAATCGGTGCTAACTGTATCACCAATTTTCATAAAATTGGTGAAATCTTTTCACCGGCTACTTGGGCACCGGTGCTAGGGCTGAAAAACCCGGGGCTAGAGGTCTGTCATGTGGTAGTGTAAGCCCGTGTTGTATCACGATAGCATATTAAACCCGGTAGTAGCTTGGATTATTGGGACCTCAACCCTGAGTATCCCTTCTAAGCCCATCTTGTGCCACTTAGGGCATTAGTACCTCATGGAAACTCTAAGGTTGGAGCAACGCTTAGTTAGCGCAAATTTAGAATCCAGCTCTCGGGTATTGACCACATGACCCCTGCTGGATTTTTAACACCCGACCCGATTGCTTGATTCTCCCAATATTGTTCACATTGGTATTCCAATTACAAGACCACCCTATTACCACCCCCGTAGATCACAAGTTTCGTGTTGCCCCCTGGTACTCTCAAGGCTATATGCAAGCTTGGTAATGTAACACACCTTAGCTATTTTCAAATCCTAGCACTAAATTATGAAAGAATTTAACTAGCTATACATCCTAATCACATTCAATACAATAATTATAGAAAGAAGCTAAAGCAAAGATTAAGCATGATAATTTATAGCAAAGTAAATAGACATGAATCTTGAAGTCTCACAAATAAAATGTTAAAACATGTTTAAAAATAACCAAACTCATAAACTAAGCTACTAAGATTAAACCCATGACATTAAATGGATTAAATGTCACAGGAATGTGTAATGAATGAAGAGAGGGAAAATTTAGATCTAAATGCTATTCATCCATCCTCTCTTAAACCCTAGAAAAAGGTAACTTATATGGTGATGGGAGAAAAGGCCCAAAAGCCTAATAAAAAAACCCTAGTGCTCTGTCTTGCACGGTCCGTGTGATACGATTCATGTGCATCTGCACGGACAATGTCCTTGAACAGTCTCTTAGCACCAACTACTTGCATGGGCCATGCTGATCTGCACAGCCTATGTCCTGGAACTTTGTTTCGTACTTCTTGCTGGTAAGTGTCGTGCGAAATTGCACGGACCATGATAGAACACCTCCATTACATCTTCCTGCTTGCACGGACAGTGCGAAAATGTACAGCCCATGTCCAAGGTCTTTCGTAGGCACGAGCTGATGGCACGACCCATGCAAAATTACATGGTTCATGCCTCTTGAAATGGTTCTGGAATTTTCCTTTCTTCTTATGTGCTCTTCGATCTTCTAGCATTTAAGCTCAATGACTTTCATTCTTCTACCAATCTTTCGATTGGTCTTCAACCTACTGTTCCACTTTCAGATGACCTTCACTCATGTGTAATCTACAATTCAAAGCTCACAAAATAGGATCTAGATACTCACAAGAATAAAAATCCCATTAGGTTCATAATTAAATCACAAAATAGAGAAGTTACATAAGAAAGCCAAAGATGATGGTTCTTTAACTCGCTAGTTTGCAAACCTATCTAAACCTAGCTAACACTAGTGTAGAGAGGGAGGATTAAAGGCGGTTCTAATGGACCAGAAGAGTCACTTTGTATGTGACTTTTCTGGCTCTGCCTTGGATACTCTACGATCAAAGGCGGTTCTGAGAATCGCCTTTAATTGTGACTAGAGATGGTGGTTTTTCTGCCACCTTTGGAAGGGGTGGTAGTACCACCTTTGATAAGTTCCGAACTCGTAGCCATGTTCTAGGGGTTGGCTTTAACTAATATTTTTGGACTCGGAACTATTAGAACATTCCGGTGGATGAAACACTATCGAGCGAGTAAAATTAGTTCTGATATCCAGTCTAGTTTCTGTTCCATATTACGTTTTATTTTTTTTCTTGTTAGTCTTTAGTTATGAACTCGGGACTAGTGCCTGATGTAGTTGTTCCTTCCCCAGGGGATAATTTAGACGTTAGAGTTCCAGATTCAGGTTGTGAATATTGACTGAACCTGGATAATGAGGCTATTATTAACATTTTTTTTGAAAAATGAGACTTGAAATCCTTGAATCAGTGGTTAAGGAAAGAATTGGATGCCCAGTTCCGAACTCAGAACTAAAATTGTCACTTAAGGCAATTTTTTGGATTTCATTAAACCGGCCCAAAATTAGCCTCAAAGCTCTGATCTAATTACTAATAGTTTACAAATGCGTCATCTCGGATAACAAAAATGTATAGATACGGCTAAAATAACATCAATCTATACATAGGAACATAATCTATCAAATCTTATTCCGAACATAACATGTAATTGTTTAATCTTCTATAGCATTAACCGACCCGATTGGGGGTTTAACACAAACCTATAAACAACGCTATACAAGAAACTATCTATAGATAGGAACAAAAATTTATCAAAACTCTATTCCACATAATGCATTTCAAGGATGTTAAGATTTGGGGCACACTACCACATTAGGATTTCCAAGATTTGTGGAGCGCACATGAAATAGATGTCTATCGATGTCCGTCTAAGCAATTTCTTACCATATTGATATCATCTTGTGAATTTGACTTGTAGTCCTCTGGAAAATATGTGAACATCAGAGTAGAACTTATTAGTTAGTGTAATTGAGTAGTTAATCATTGTACAATACTTAGTCTACAAGTATAATTAATACACACCTTATCAATTTCTAGGTAATCCAAACGGACATCTTTAACACTTAACGTAATGGATGCAATCCCATATTTTTCTTGTTTCTTGTACTTATTTGGAAATAAGAATTGTGAATATACTAATTAATTATCATAAACCAATTAAAACATTTAGCTTAGTATATAATTGCACCTTGATTTAAACTACATGCATATTTTTTGTAACACCAGGTTCATTGAGTGAATTATCCAAAATGTCTATAAATGATTCGAACAATTGAAAGTGCAATGGATCCATCTAATATACACGTTTCTCACTTGGCACAATAAAAATTAACTTCCAATAGTCCCCACATAGAAATGTTGATATCTAACAAATAATTCCCCAAATTAATTGACTCATGAAAAGCATCACCCCTCAATGAAAGGTGCAACGGAAGTTTCTTATCGCGTTGCCCCTGGGCTTTTGCGTACATAATCAATCCTTATTGACTTTGAAAACCCAATTTCTTGATTCATTACCGGACACAAATAACCTACCATCAACTCTCATTTTGATTGGCAAAGTAATACATGTATCTTATACAAGAAGTTATGTATAATATGCATGATCAATTTCGGTCATGCAATTTAATAAAAAGACGTTGAACTTATAACGGCAATAGCGACATTATGGTTTGGTTGACTTGATCACACCTCCAAAATTATTCAAAGTCACTTCACATCACAATGATGTCTCGATTTTGTCCAAAAACACACTCGTTTCTAAAAAATGCACATGTAGAGTTGTGTTCGTGTCCGACAATGCATCCGCACAATTTGCGCATGAAAACCAGACATTACCTTGCTATTTGTGCTCTGGACATCGATTGTTGCGCATCTTTAGATCAGAGGAAAACTTTTATTTGGTGTCGTTGTCCAAATCACTTTCAAATGGTTATCTTTTATTAGATCCACGTGTATTAAACACCTTGGCCACATGAGGAACATGCCCTTGGTGGGCCCCAATTTATTGTAATCTTCTTCCAGAATATGCAAATTGGCATGTGGACTAATGGTTCTCCAAAGATATCCTAGAAATTCCATCAGCGATTGGTATGGGGTGATGAAGCCGCATTGGTTTATGAAGAATACCATCGGCTACGTGTAGTGTTCTTGCCTTTATCACCAATTTCAATGAAAATTTTGCACAAATGTGAAGGCTACATTTAATAAATAATATTTAATTAATACTATTATAAAATAAAATGTGTAATGAATTACAATTGATTTTTATCCTTTTTTATGGTGGATAAGATGGCCTTATCGAGATTATCTTCTTTTGTTGTTTTTTAAAGTATGGGATTGCGGTTAACCTCAATCTCTCTCGCGGAGTGGTGAGATGGAGGGCTCCAACCACTAGCAAGATCCTCTAGATTGTCCGGTGAAGGAAAACCATTGTGCTTGACCAACATTCAAATCAAAATATCTTGTTGCTCTATCCTTTTATCTCGAAGTTGGGCTTCATTTTGCAAGGTGTGGACTCTTGATGGCTTTGCACTGTCATAAAAATATACTATGCAGAAATCATCTCTTTGTGACATGAATGAATGAACTCCCCGTGCCCGTCCCGGGTGATTGGATTTCTTGGTGGCCTCGCATAGGACATCATGCTCACCGATTGAAATGAATCGACCTTGAATTTCATCCTGTTTTAAATTAGCCTATAAAATTAGTCAACAAGTTAAGCTTCAACGATATTCAATACATGGTTTTGATATAAAAAAAGGAATTTGATAGCTGTATTACCACTCATTCCGCTAATTCAATCTTGGACTCCTTTTCGCAACGAACCTCTTTGTTTTGCCAACCTTTGAGAAGAAGATCACACCTTTCTAGTTGATCCACATCGATTATAATGATCCCTGACCTAAACTCTTCTTCGGTCATCCCCCTTTCCATCGCCAAAAAAACATCGTGTTTGAAGGTTTAAATCTTTGAACAAAACAAAAAGGAGAGCAACTCGTGAGCTTTCTTAATATGATAACCGATAATACATCCCCTTCTCCTAAGAAAGCATACTATAAATCTTCGGACAAAGGTTTGAGTTCAACTATTGGGGTTTTCAATAGGGGAGGGGTGGTCAATGGTCCCTTCAGTTCAATTTTTTGGGAGAGCATCTAAATGTGTCTCTGATTGAGAATCAATCTCCCCTACGGTCTCCACCAAGCTAGCATTTAGAGACTCAAAATGTGACAAACTCATTCTATAAAGCTATCAACATGCTATCATCAAAGACATCTTATAAAATTTCATCAACAGTATCAATAGCATGTAAATAAGAGTAATCAATAGGTAACTTAATGCTAGCATAGATGCTAAATTTTAAAATCTTACTATCCCTTCCATAGTTAACTTGCCCGTGTGAACATCAATTTTACCTCTCAAAGTTTTCAGGAAAGCTTTACCTAAAAGTAGGTGTGGCTTCCATTTCATTTTTAATGTCTAAAATATAGATATCCGTTAGAAGGTTAGTTCCTTCACTTTAACCAATACATTTTCCACAATACCTCTTGGGTATACGTTGGAGTGGTTGGCTAATTGAACTACCACTCTTGTTTCATGCAGCTTACCAGGGTTAAAAAATATACATAAAGAGTATATATAACGTCGATTGAAGCTCATAGATGTAGCATTTCATTTTGGAACACTGTATCTCCTATCATGCAAGAGGTGGCAAATATGCTTGGGTCACTACATTTTGGGAGAAGTCTTTTTTGCATTAGGGATGACATATGATTGCAAACTTGTTCTACCAACTTACTCCTTGCATCATGCTTTGAAGTTCATAAGGATTTCAAGAAATTAGCATACTTAGGCATTTGGTCTATACCATCTATGACAGGGATACTTACCTCACAATGCCCGAGAATCTTGGAGAGTTCCTTATTGTGGTCCTTCCTTCTCTTGTGCTGTAACACTTCTAGGAATCGGGGTGGGGATGCCATTTTCTCTATCCTTCACTTCTCCCCAAGTTTGGTGTTTCCCCTCTTTGAGCATTCATCCCCACACCTCTATTCTTTTCCTCCCGTAACTCTTCTTCCTTACACCTTTCTTGTAGTTCACCTAACACATAACTCTTATTAGTCTCCATCCCAACCCTTAGATTCACGACACTTACTTGTGGGATTTGGAGCCCACAGGAGTGGTATGGAGCCTGGAATGCCATCGTTGTGCCTCTCAAAGATAAGTATTTATATGCCCTAATTGCGGTTATACTACTAGAAAGTAGATAGTAGCAAGTCAGGGTCGTCCACGAGGAAAATGGGGTTT
>JAULKK010293017.1:0-13175 GCA_032355705.1 Rubia peregrina
TAGCAATCTTCCAACAAAAAGATAACAAAAGAGATGTTAAATGCCTCAGAAAATACATGCATTTGACGTCACATCAGACGCTCGGGAGGGGTCGGGTCAAATTTTGGCACCTTTTCCGAGGAAGTTAACTTTCATAACGTGTTAGTTGAGTATTTAGTGTTTTTTGTTGGTTTTTTTGTTGAGCTTTCTTGCAGTTTTAGGTTACTTCCAACCCTTTTTGCTGGTGTTGTTTTTAGTTCGTAAGTGTTTTATTCCTGGTTTATGGTACATACTTGTGCCAAGAACTTGAGAGTTTTACATTTTCCAATGGATTACACAGGTGGTAGGCAAAGAAGGAAGAGGAGATCTATACCGGAAGTTCCACAAGAACTACTTTCGGTATTTGTAGAAAAAGAAGAAATGATGGAGGATAACCGCACTTAGAGGGAGTTGATGTCTCCAAATTTGGAGAATCAACCACTTTGCATCATTTCACATCCTTTCCACCCAATGTGATGTGTGAACTCAAAATAGGTATGATCCATTGCTTGCCGACTTTCCATTGAAAGGTCGGAGAAGATACGAACAAGCATCTTTTGGAATTTCACATGTTTGTACCAACATGAAGCCGATGGGTGTCTCAGAGGAAGATTACAATCTGAGGGCATTTCCCTTCTCACTTCAGGATTCGGCCAAAGATTGGTTACACTATCTACTGCCCAGTTGTATCACGTCATGGATGGATATGAAGCACAGATTTGTGGAGAAATACTTCTAAGCTTCAAAGTCCGCGAGGTTGAAGAAGCAACTTTCCAATATATTATAGTTTGCTAATGAGTCCCTCTACGAGTATTGGGAAAGGTTCAAGAGGTTGTTGATGTTGTCTGTATCATCCATTCAAGAAGGGAGACTTGGTTTACTATTTATTTGAAGAGTTGGCGATTACAACATACATATGGTGAATGTCGCTTGCAACGGTTTGATCAACAGTAAGAGCCCAAGGGAGGCAATGACACTCTTCGAGGAGATGGAAAATAGAACACGGCATTTTGTTACAAAGTCTAGGATGAATCCCGTAGATGAACCATCTCAATACCCTAAGTTAGAGGAGCAAGTCCAAGCTCTTGCCTCCATGATGAAAGAGTTCATGAAAAAGGGAGTTCAACAAGAAACAGTGTGTGGTATTTGCAGCCTTGATCATCACCCAGATGTTTGCCCTGAAGTGGTAGAAAATATAGGGGAAATAGGCCACAGTGTGCTGGGGGATAGCAACAAGGGTTCCGTGGGAACCAAGGAGGCAAAAGGAAATACCCCTATCCAAACACCTTCAACCCAAGGTACCGCGATCACCCAACTTCCATTGGCTCGAGGTGAACCAAATGCAAGTGCACAACCGAGGCGGACAAGCTCCACCTCAACCCTATCCAAAGGGAGAAGGTTCTTCCAACAACAATGCCTCACTCTACAAGTCAGACTGCGAAGAAATCCTTGAAGCAATCTCTCATTTGGCTAAGAAGCATGACGTCTTTGTAGAGCGCACAATGGGAGATTGAATATTTTGGGGCTAGGGCATTCTCGAGCATTAAGAATCTTGAGATTCAAGTTTGGAAACTTTCCACCTCGGTAAGCCGATTTGAAGCCAAAGAGTCTGGCAAGCTTCCTTCCCAACTAGAGGTCAATCCGAGGAACGTGAGCGCTTTGAAGTTAAGGAACGGGAATGAGGTGCGTGCGCCTGAGAAGGAAATCCTACAAGAGGACGACTTGGTCATGGAAATCAATAAAACCAACTTGGAGGAGTAAGAATTGGTTATGGATGAACCCGTTAAGGAGCTTTCAACACCTGAATCGAGGGTTAATCTCCCACTGCCATTCCCTAATGCACTTAGGTGAAGGTGACAATCAATGTCGAGTATATCCAAAACATCTTCGAAAAGGTTGAGGTTAGTGTCTGATCTTAGACTTGATTGAGCATGTTCCCTCGTATGCTAAATTTTTTTTAGTTGCATGCACTAGAAAGAGGAATAAACCACTTAGGAAAGTAGTAAAAGTGAAAGTAGGGAGAGTTTCCACTCTTAACCATAGGAAATTTCCTACAAAATATGATGACCCTGACATGTTTTCAATTCCTATTTAAAAGTCTATGCTTGATTCACCCAATCTCTCTCTTGAGTGTAAACGCATAACTTAGTGTGCAAAACATGCTCAACAAGATGAATCTTGCGTGATTGAAAATGTTAAATGTCTTAATGAGATTCTTGAAGATGAGGAGGTGTTACCCGCCATTGAAAACTTACATGTTGTATCTTGTATGAATGAACCACGTAATGATAAACTTATTGATGAACATGTCTCTTTTAGTGATTAAAGATGCGTTGCCTTCGATAATGCATACTAACTTGTAGTGCAAAAAGAAACGGGTTAGGGAATTAATCACTCCTAAACCTCTTCCAATTCCAAAAATCATCAAGAATGTATCTATGATTGAGAAAAATAGGCATGTTTGGTATGTCTCGCCAAAGATTAAGGGTAAGTCTAAGGTAGTGTGGAGACCTGTCCACAAGGACGTGGTTGTTGGTGGTGTCAAGGATGATGATTTTGGTGACCCATAAAACCATTCTTATTAGTTTTCCAAAAATGCATCAAATAACAAGTCATGAGGATGACAATAAAAATGCAGTGCTTTATGTTAAAGATTTTTTAAAAAAATTCTGGTGGTGTTTTTCAGAAAAATTCATTCATCTATATTGTTTGGAACAGTACTACTCTTGGTTTTTAGTGTTTTTGGATGCAGGTATGGAAGGAAAAAGTTGGAAAAGAAAAAACTAGGGGGCCTAGTGTCAGGGCTTAGCATGGCCCGTGCTAAGAAAAAAAGGTTGTGCCAATACCCATCAACACGAGACCAAGTTGGCTGCTACATGCGCACCATTCATGCGACAACACGAGACCAGCTGGCTACAGTACAAGGTTGGCATGCTCCAGCACGAACCCTCCTCTGACGTGCCACGTGCCGGCACGGGTCTCCCTTATGGATCTGTGGTACCTCTCTCCTAACCCAATTAAAACCTATCTCAACGCCTATATAACCCCCCCCCCCGTTCCAACCTCTCCACACCTAACTCAACTCTCCTCTCTTCCTCTCACACTAACATCTCACACTCTTTTAGCTATATCTCCCTCAATTTTTATCTGATTCACCCATACTTGGTATCAATTTTTTTGTATTTCCGATCCCTATCAAACCCACTAAAATTTAGCCTCAAAAACTGAATGAATTTTCACAGAATATTTGAAGAATAACTCGTCCTTTAATTGAGTTTTCTCCAAAAAAATCTTAATTTTTGGTTTGTTCTGCGTGTTGGAGTTGCTTTGATCGGACATAGGAGGGATTCCAAAAATTCCTCGAGCAAAGATTTCACCACATTCAACAATTGAGGTACTTGGCCGAGCTCCCTTACTCTTTGAAGAAGTTGGAGTTGTGAACTTTTTGTGGTTTGATTATTTGCATGCTTAAAAGTTTTGGTGGTTGGTAGATTTATTTTTGGGAGACTTTATTTTGTGTTGAGGGTGTACGGTGACTGCTAGTTTGGTTGGTTGATTATCAACTTTTGTTTGGTTGATTTCTAGTTTTAGTTAGGTTTTTACGACAAAGGGTTTAGACTGCCATGATTGGTTTTCTAGTCTAAATACCAAGTTTTTTACACTTAATTGAAGATAATGGACACTTTGTATCCACAAACACCTAGATCTCCCTTTTGATCTCATTAGTAGGTTGCTCTTGAGTACTTTTTTATTATCTTTTATAGAAGGTCATCTGCGAGGGTGGTAGTAGATATTTGAAGGCCATTCACAAGGATGACAGAAGATATCGAAGGTCATTCGCAAGGATGACATTATATTGAAGGCCAAGAACTCCAAATCGTGGTAGTGAATGGGATTGGGACCAAGAAAGATGGATTTGAAGTTCAAGAAGGCAAAGTCCGAAACACGGGAATTGTTGTCCAGGAGTTGCACAAAGTTATGGGAAATATACGAGAAGAATCATCCTTTAAAGGTAGAACCATTGTATTATTATTCTCGAGTGCTGTAAAATCAACTACAAGAACTCCCAAATCAGACCAATGGTTCACCCGTAACAGAGCAAACAAGTTAGCTGACCGGAAAAACAACGACCAAGATAGATTAGCATGGACCACACTAGGCTAGTACAATAACCTATCCTAGCATGGCCCATTCCACGCACACGACCCATGTCAGAAGCCTTTGGCACAGACGGTTACACTCGAAAAGAGCCGTGACAAGCTCCAACACGGGCCGTGTGCCTTTTCTTCCTTTCACTCTAAAATTTTGGTCTAAGTATAGGCGTGGAACGTCTTGTTTCACATGATCCACACTGTTTTTAGTCACCAATGCCAAGACCAGTTGATAGGCTCCAAAGAACAACACGCCCCGCACCGAGATACTGAGCAAAATGAGGTTCCAGCTGACGGGGCAAGCCAAACGACGTCGGACGCGGATCAGAGGAGAAAAATAGAGTGGCGACCGAAGATCCATGCCGGTTGACACAGACCGTGCCGGCATGAGGATACAGTCCATACTGGGGCGAACATGTCATTTCAGAATGGGGCTCCCTTTATCGGCACGGGCCGTGACAGGAAAATCCATTGCCCCGACTGCGGCTGCTATGGTTTTTAGCCACTTTTGGTCCTTTTTTAGGATCAATAGGGTTTAAGTTTATGTTCATTTCTATATCTCATCAGTACGCTGGAGAGAGAGAAATACCCTTCCTTCTCTCTAGGTTCTTTTCTTTTCATCCTTTTGTTTTTCTTTTGCCTAAAACTGTTGAATCCAATGAAATACTTGGCTTCAATGCTTAGGGAGTAGGATTCTTACTTGGGGAACATGTTTGTATTCATGTATTAATGTTCATTTTGTGATATTTACAGATATACCTATATCTCTGTGTTTAGTGATTATTATGTTGCATTGTTCTTATAATTCTTGTGAATTGCATAGTTGTCACACATAGTTAGCACACACCAAATTATACTTTCATGTTGTTGCACTATTGCTAATCCCGGGAAAGGAAACTTAGATGTGCTTAGGGTGAAGATAGTCCGGAATAGTGTGGGTGTGTGTACGAAGGTTACCATTGTTAATTGTCACGATTAACCATACTCTAGTTAGCCGAATGCGGGTAGAGATAAACTAAGTAGCAAACTAGGATTATATTATTGATTCTAGTGCCATCAGTAAGACACCTACTTCCTTTACCTTTGTAAGCCTAGGGATAGTGCGTTCGTAGTGTTCTACCCGAGACTTAATCGCACGGGGGAGTATCTGACCTGCATAATGAGCCATTGTAGTTATTGAACTCTCCTAGTTGTGGAGGCGGGGCTGATGGAAGATTTAATACGCGCACCTCTATGTGACAGATAGAGGGAAGTTTTGACCATTGTCCGCTCTACGTGACACAAACACTAGAATGAGGTTTAGTTCTTGTATTAGATGAAATCGATAATCGAAATGACATTAATCATGTTACGCAAATATTCTATGAGATTTATTTTATATTGTTAATTCTTGTAGTCATTTTCATGCTAGTAGTTGTTTGTACAAATCCCCCCCTCAATGACTACTTTCTAACACTATTTATTCCTAACATGTGGTCGGATTGACGACCCGATCACGGTTGTGTTTAGTTAATTATTAGATTCCTAACATCTCTGTGGACAACCTTGCTACTTGTCACTATCTACCATTCTTGGTAGTGTAGTAGTAGGAACGGAAACAACAATACAAATCACTATCTTTGATCCCTAACAGTCTTTCTCCTATGTTTTTAACGACGCTCGAGAGAGAGAGAGGGTCAATCACGCAGTGTATTATGTCAATGGAGGAGATGTTAAATCATCGTAGTTTGAGAAAATGAATGATGTCGTTTCCCAAACTTTATGTATTGGTACATATACCAAAGTCAAAATATGGTTGATACGGTAGCAAGAAAATATTGTGGTGTATCACGACTTCGTAAGATATGTCAGATTTGTCTATTTATCTTATAAATGTAATAAAATTACCTTGTCTTACACAAAGTAGTTTTTGACCCCATCATTGACGTAGGATCTTACATTTTCTATTCCCATATCTGATGATTTTGTATTCCAATTTCGGAATAGGTCTGATTGGAAGGCGGTGGAAATGTCGTTCTTTGATCACATACCAAATAAGACTACCATTAGCGGGTATATGGCCACTAATGTAGCTTAGGTGTTAGTTTTCTAATTAACTTCCGAATTCGGAAGCAGTTTGTGATGTGGTGTGAACTTCAAGAACTATAGTGATAACTTCTGATGTCACAATTCTTCGATACATGTTCTTGCAAGAGAGTCGCAAATTGGGTCCGGGTTGCTCCCCTCTCCTTTTCCCACTATTATCAGAAGGATTATTTTACCTTCTGGCCAAACTGTCGTGTCTGCAATGTCTACTAGTGGGGTATCTGTCCGTTCCAACTTCCTCCGGGTGTTCTCATCTATCTTCTCAAAGAAGTTCCAGTACATGATTTATGCAAAACTTCCACCATCCACATATGCCAGTGAATTATTTTATCCATCACTTTGGTCGTTTTTACCACCACATCTCAGCCAGCCGACCTGTATGGTGTCAGATCCCTAGCGTCAAATGTTATTGCTTCGTATGACCCTAGTTTATTTTCTTCTAGCATTGGCTGCGGTGTCTACCTGCAACATGCTTTCTGCTGGGGCTCAGTTCTTCCTCCTGCACTTCAGCCTATGAAGGCGTATATGTCTATTACCGTGGCTGTTCTTCCATCCTCTCTGGGTGTCTCTTCTCTTTGTCTCTTACCACACTCCTCACCTTTTCCAGCCATGGCCACCTCATTTCCTTTGTATCACATCTGTTCTCTATCGCAACCCCAACCCTCATGCAGTCTACGATAACCTCCAAACTTATTCCTTTTGAAATCGGTGGCTTTGTTGTGGGCATTTTCTTTTTTTGGCCAAGTGTGCCAACTCGCCGCTCTGAACGGCGTCCTCTATATTATGCTTCAAGTGGATGCAGTCATTCGTATCATGGTCGTGGTTATTGTAGTAATCACATAAATAGGACTTATTTCTTTTGTCGGGCTCCTTCTTCATTTGCACTGGCACATCCAGTATGCCTTTCCCTGCACACAGTGAGGTGAAAACCCTTTTCGACTTGTTGAATCTGCTCCGCATCTGTAGGGTGACTGTTCTTGCAGTTCCACCTTTCTTTGGTTTTCCCTCCGAGCCTTCCTTGTCGGCCTTCCACTAGCTGCGATCTCCTTACGTTTACTTCCTCCAATTCTCAGCTAAGTCTACCCTGTTAATCCAACTCTCCTAATCAGTTCATCAATCATCATCGAGGGGTCCGGGGTGAAATCCCTCAAAATAAGTCATGCCTCAAACCGTTTATGAACTTGTCAATGGAAAACTGAATGCTCCTCTTCTCCATCTGATTTTCTTCATCATCGAACCACTCCTAATATGCCAAAAATGTCTCTACTGGATTCTACCTGATAGTCAGTAGCTCAGACCCTGTGTTACGAAATTTCTTTCTTAGCATGAAACGAGTTAGGAACTTTTGCAGCAGCTGATCGAAGCTTTTAATCGTCCCATCTTCCTTGTTTTTTAACTACACCCTGGTCATTGCTGTTAGGGTGATTGCAAACACTTTTTACAATATGGCTTCTGGTTTCGCGAAGGTGGCCATGTTGGTCCAAAATGTGTGCAAATGATCCTTCGCATCAACCTCGCCATTGTATTGCCCCAGGTTCATTGGTATCTTTAGCTTTGGATCATCTATAAACAGTTGTATCTGCTTGGTGAATGGAGACCTCCTATTCTTCTACTCGAACCTTCTTCATTCCCTATTGACGAAGTTTTGACCCCGACCTACTCTTTACACCTTTGGAGTGGAACATAACCTTCTCTCCATTCGTGATCTACTGCAGTTACTCCGCCTCCAGCATGTTTCTTTTACCAGAGGTGGATGTGATTTTTCATTCCTTACTCTGCTTCAAGTTATTAGGCGCTTCACTGTCACCCTCTTGCTCTGGGAAGAGCTTAGTTGGCTGAAAATTGTGTTCTCTTTGCTTTTCCTTACCATTTTGTCCTCCATCTCCTTTAAACTCCTCATCATCTCATTCTGAGATGCTATGATCATCTGGAGAACCTCCAAGTTGTTCATAATGTTTGATGTCATGCAAAAGATATGTCTCTCTCCCGTCGATGTCAACGTCGGGGTAGACTCATCTTCATGCGTCACGTCTTCCATGACCACCTAGTTAAACAGGTTTTTCGATGTCCATGCCTCTATTTTCTCCAAGTTGCGTGGATGTTAAAAGATTATGTGATCCCCATAGATGCTGCCAATGTTAATACAAAAAATTGTAGTATCACTTTTGATAATCTTCACCAATCCAATATGCACCTGAACCTATAAGACAGACTGACTGAGGTCAAGTAGGTAGGAACAAGTTCGTGCCTGCTCCGACACTCTGGTTAGCCATGTTTTCCATGTAGAAGCGCATCAAAGTGAATAGTTATCTTATTCAGAAATCTTACCTTAGTTCCCGATTATTCCCTTTTTATATGGGTTTGGTAGCTAATGGGATAACTTCTGTCCCATCTGACTCACCAACCCTCAACTTGTTCGTTGGTTAATTCCTGGGCTAGCGTGCATGTTGGGTTGTAGCCTTGAGTAATTGGGCTGTCAAGCCCATACATTATCAATCACCCTACGTGACAGGTGTGGGGAAGTGTTGACCATCAATCACACCACTTGTCATAAACACTAGATTAGGTTTATAGTTCTTATATGTGATGGAATCGATGTTTGAAACAACATTGATCATGTTATGAAAATACTCCCCAAGTGCTAGTTTACTTCATTTATTCTCTTGTGATTTGCATGCTAGTAGTTTTTAGTAAACCCCCTCCCAAAAGCCTGTTTAGCAATGCTGGTTATTCTTGACACGTGATCGGATTGACGACCCAATCATGGCTATGTTTAGTTAACTCTTAGATTCCTAAAATCTCTGTGGATGACCCGGTCTTGCCATTTTCCATCCCATAGGTAGCTTAGTAGTAGAAATGGGAGAAAGAATACAAAATTTATCTTTGTGAAGCCACTCCTTGGGTTAATTGATCTTCCGCAGTTTGATGACCCCAGGGGAGGCATATTAGACATGTATTTTGATTAGGATTTAGATTCAAAGACAGTTATAATTCAGCCAGGGAAAAGATCAAATCCTAGTTGAATTTTGTCTTCTTTTTCATGTATCATGGATGAATTACACCCTATAAGTAGGGGAGGCTCTCAACGTTTTTAATTTCACTTTTGTCAATCATATATTTCATAATTTTGAGTTATTACTCCTTGCTTGTGAGTTGTCTTAAACTTGCGAGTTTAAAACCTTCGAATTTGTGAGACTAGAAATTGTGAGATTTAGTGAACATTTTGTGAAGCTAGTGTTTGGTTTCATGTGAATTATTCCCTTATGTTCGCCAAGTTTTTGAAAGTTGTGTTTTTCACTGGACTTCGTCTGTGTTGTCTTTGACTAAACGACAGTGCTTCGTTCAACCCTCTTCAAGAGTGCTCATGAAATTCTGCATCAAAGATATTTTTAAATAGATTCATATCAATGGCCTTAGAGTGGGTGTTACTGGTAAAGGTTCCACTAAGTCAAGTTGCTCCCGTATTTAATTTATAGTGTGATGTTTTGTTTATTAACCATAATAGTGAGAGCTACAAGAAGTTTGTGGCTCTAGTGTTCTACTGGTTATAAACATCAGAGGTGAGAGTTTGATGAGGGGGAAGAACCTGGATATTAGTTGATGTGCACCTTTATGCATGCATTAACCAATGCATTTGGCACATTTATTATCATGTTTTGTTTGGTTGATTGCTATTTTTGGTTAGGTTTACATGACAAAGGGTTTAGATGATCATTATTGGGTTTCTTGTCTAAATCCTGAGTTTTGTAGACTTAATTGAATCTAATGGACAGTTTGTATTCATGAGCACCTAGATTTTTCTTTGTGAGCTTATTATTAGGTTGTTCGTGAGTATTTTGACATCATATTGCAGAAGACCATCTGCAAGGGCTGTAGATAGAAGGCCAAGGACCAAAATACAAGGTAGTAGATGGAATTGAGCCTGAAAAGGTAAATTCAGAGTTCAAAAAGGCCAAAAATGGAAGCCAAATCATCCGCCCGGTCGACCGGTCAGTACGAAGCACTGGCATGAGGACAACCAGCCTAGCATGGCCCATGCCATGGGACTTGAAACGATGCAGACCATGTGAAATAGCGCGGTCTGCATCTATACTTAGCCATCAGAGTAAATTTGGAGAAATGGGTTGTACGGTTTGACACGGTCTGTGCCAAAGAGGTGTGGAACGGCTCGTGTTGGCTAAGGTGGGGTTTGATATTTATAAATCTAAGCATGATTCACCTAATACCTATATTGTGTGCAAAGGCATACCTTTGTTTGATGAATTTCACAATGTGAAAACTCTTACATGATTGATAACGATGATTCCCTTGATGAAGCTCTTGATGATAGTGATGAAGATAGCCTAGATGATAATATTATTGATGAATATGTGAGTGATGAAAGAAATATTGTTGTGCGCTTCAATTGTACCGATCATGTCGATGAGACCTATGCTTTGCATGATGTTAGTGATGACTTGTCTATACTGGATTATTTTTTAATGCTCACTACCATGAAGTGGTTATTAGAGAGTGGCGAAGATATAAGGCATCCTCAACCACCTCCTAAACCCAAGGAAATAGCCATGAACTCGACATTGGCTAGGTTTGAACATTCACTCTCTATGGCGAGCAAAGTGATTAAAGGTAAAGATGACACTTTGTGGAGACCTCTCCACAATAATTTCATCGTGCGTGAAAATGCCGATGGGGACTCTGGAGACCCAGCGTTAGGTTCTTTTAATCAAAATGCATGAAGAAATAAGTAATGAAGACGACAATAAAAATATGTGCTCTTCCTTGCTTTGTTTTTTATATCTTTCTGTCGATAGATTTTTCATGTTTTGTGTGTGACAGAGGATCTTGGGATGAAACTCTTGTTTGAATAATTTTTATTTCTAATATCATGCTTTTTAGGTGTACAGAAATAAGACTTGTTGCGTGAAAAAGTTTTTTTGACTGGTATCCTCATACCAGATCCCGTCAGCACGAGGCATGCCTCGTGTCAGGCACACAAAAACAAGGGTAGCCTCGTGTTAGGCACCCTCAGCACGAGGCTTTCCACGTGTCATGCTTCGGGTGACTTATTTATTTGGGTAAAAAATGCAGACACTACAACAAACATCATAAAGACAAAACATGCATTTTTTATCCATTAATTCCACAAATTTTTTATTTCCAGGGATTTTTTTATTATGTAAATAGTACTATAATAAACATCAACACCTCCCTTATGTATCAATTAAAGGGTATTTTGTCCCCTAAATTTATAATTTCAAAAATGTCATCCTTATCTCATTTGTACCTCCCTCTTGAATCACTTTCTTTTAGAGGAGAATAGTTTCTGGAAATAAGAATCCAAAATAAATTTCCCCACCAATAGGAATTATTTAGCTCATTAAAGTCCCTAAAAAATACTCACTCTCACTTCATCTTGGTGAAACACAAAAAATTGGAGCATTTTCTCTCAAAATATTATCATTTTTACTTCTTGTTGTGTGGATTTTCAACTCTAAGCTTCAAATTCTGAGTAATCCTTTGAGCTCTATGTTTACTTGATTTATTTTGCATGATAATGTTGTGTTGAAGAGCTTGAATCTAAAAAATATTGATGTGTTTTTGGGAAATGCTTGAGTTGTGTGAATTATCTTGTTTTGAACTAAGTGTGAGGGAAGTGCGTGTTCTTATACTTGGATGATATGATGTTCATTTTTTGTGGTGGTTTAGGAGGAATGATTTTTGATTTCATAATACTCTTGATGGGTTGCTATTATTTTCCATGATTTTTTGTTTAGGAAGAATGATTCTTGTTTAGATAGTCTTTATGTTGAGATAGCTTGATTTGGAATGTGTTGGTTATTTGGACAGAGTGTTCTTCTTGAATGATACTTTATGCATGCCTAGGTATATTCTTGCACTATCACTTTTTTCTTGTTGCGATAGAATGGCTCCAAATAGAAGTAGGTCGGAAAAGGGAATGACTTCCCGGGGTGACAAAGGGAAGAAATCGGCCAAGGTTGGGAGACAAGAGCCTACAACTTCCCTTCCTCCCAACCCCACCTTTGTTGTTGAAGAGTTCATGGGTTTGACCTCCATTTCCAGGAGTTCAACCCAAAGATTGAAATACTTGAATAGCCCAAAGAGGACCATATTGCAGACGAAGTTTACATGCAAGGAGGCCTTGGGAGCTCCAGGTCTACTCGATCCCGTCACTTATTTGTTACGCTGAATAGGCCTAGAGGGTTTCTTAGACAAGAATTCCAAGACTTAAATAAGGTGGACTTTGGTGTTTTTGGTATCCTTGGAGAAAGAAGCGGAGAATGAGGGAATAAGGGTCATCCATTTCCACTTGGATGTTAAAGAGTATACTATGTTGCATCAGGACATTGCCCAAGCATTCAAGAGGAAGTATAGGAAGGAGATTTTGAGGACACACCAGCAAGGTATTCCGTTTTCATTAAGCACTCTTTGGATGATACTTTCGGGCACGGAGAGGAAGCATCTAAGCAAGAGTACTGTGATTGTCCATTCGTTGTTTTGTTCATAGGGATATTCTATCACATAGAGATCTTACAGTATCTTGGTTTTGATGTCAAAGTCCTTTAGACGATTACTCTGAAGGAGAATTTCTACTCCAATATGGTGGGGGCCTTCGAGGAAGAATGCTTGGCCACGGGAAAAAAGTTACAAGATACTAATGGAAGGCATGGTAGGGCTCTTAGCCCAACACTTGGGGCATCCAGTTCCTTCCCCATTTGCATTGGCGAACTTAGGTCGTTTGGAGTCACAGTATACTATGAATAGATTGGTGAGGGATTTGATGGTCGCTACCACAACCTTGGAGGATCAATTTGTGTGGTTGTACGATGGCTCCACAATCTATAGTTTCATAATCCTTCCACAACCCAAGCGCACCCTATTAACCAAGACACTGTATTGGAG
>JAULKK010293027.1:0-13174 GCA_032355705.1 Rubia peregrina
CTGAAGAATATCAGTTCAAGTTTTAGATTGTACTTGGATTTTCTTATTATATGGTAGAGTTATTACTTATTAGCACAAAATAGCATGAGGTGGGCTGCACTTCTCGAGGGTTACAAATAAATGTGGTATAAGATGGTTAGCATGAAGTAACAATACCCATAACCTAGCAGTTCTGAAATGATAAAGATTGAAGGCTGTAGAGTAGAACTTTGGTGGCCACTTCAAAATGTTAGGAGAGTGGGTTAGGATACAGAATCTTCAATGTAAAACTGTTTCGGGTTTGTGGAAAGGTGTTTGGAGTCAGACAACCAAAATTCGACCGTTGTCTAAAAATGACAATAGTGTCGCTGCACGCATGAGGTAATCCTCCACTCTAGTCTCTAGTCCAATAAATTTTTTAAGAGGTAGTCTATAATGTTGTTTTTCCATCACCAACCTTGAATCTGATGAACAAGTGTCAGGGAATATAATGAAAGAACCTTGAATCTCCTCCACCAGTCCTCGCGTGGTAGAATCTCCTCTATCGGTAATTCGGTACAGTTCCGACCTAGTTGCGTTTCTGCACAGAGAAGTAAGTTCCTATTCTGTATCTTGCTGGTCTCTTTAGTTTCAATATGTCTTGCTGAATACTTCTGAAAACTATTAACAGTTGGGCTTAACTTGGTGGTTCTAGTATAATCATGAAAGATTTTGAAACTGGTGGGTGATAGATGGAGTACAATTTTAAATGTAGTTATATTGCATGTTGATTATATACTGTTGCTACACATTTTCTCTGGTAGTACAATCAAGGTTCAGCGCTGTTAGCTTATCCATTAGATTCTTAGTGATGGATTGCATGCTTTGTTCCCATCCTTGTGTTTTCAGTTGACTGGAGATTGCTTCACATTATTAGTTTTGGAGAGCATGTTGTGTACTGGGAAGAAATACAGCTTTGATTGAACAAGTACAAATTATCAATGCCATTATCTAATCTCTCATTCGAAAGCTTGTTTCATCTCTCACTGATTCCTTCTGCCTTATAAAGACATGTCTGTCCTGTGGTGCTTGTGCTCAAGCAAATACATGATATGAAACTGTGTTTTATTGAATTTATCATGACTTTTTAAGCCTTTGTTGTTTGCTTCAATGATCAGGCATTTCATCTGAATGTCTTTAAACTCTTACTTCAGGTCTGGCTGAAACGGGAATAGTAGCAAGCAAACTTTCGGATTCTAAATATTCAGATGCAGAAATATCATTTTTAGCATCAGGGCAAATACTTGGGGCAAAGACTCGGGGCAACTATTTTTAGCATCCACTAATGATATGGTATAATGTAGAAATATCATTTGTATAAACATCTAGGAGGAACGATCACTCTTGTGGTTTGTTACTCTAGGAGGACGAATTGTATAAACAGCTAGGACGAATTGTGGTTTGAATTCTGATCTATGTATATGTTAGGCAAATAAATTGTGCCATTAGTTAACTGATTTTTTTAAAAAAAAATTAAAAAGTTTTCGAGCTCGAGTCGAGCATTTGAAGCTTTAGTTGAGCTCCTCGAGTTCGAGTCGAGCTCCTCGAGTTCGAGTCGAGCAATCGAGCAACAATAAATTTTGACGAGCTCGAGCTCGAGCATGTTATAATGGAACTCGCGAGTATCGAGCTCGAGTCGAGCAAGGGTAAAAAAGTTTTCGAGTCGAGTCGAGCAACCCTCTGCTCGCGATCGACTCGCTCGATAAGCAGCCCTAACTGTGACTGATGAAGTATTTCTTTTGTTTGAAAGTGTCAATATAACCCTACAATATAAAACAAATGTCAGCCTAACTTTTGACTCTGCTGAATTTTTAGTGAATGTTCTGATGGCCGGATTTTGCGGAAAAAATGATTTCACGAAAAAAAATGATTTCACCATTGATTTTTTAAAAGTGTTTTTAAAATGTGAAAAGATTAAACTACCATTTTCCTCATTACCCTTTCCTTCTTCCTCCTGACCTATTTCTACTTCGTCCCCGATTTCAACCCTTCTAGATCACAAACCCTAATTCCGGTGGAGAGGCTGGGCGGGTGGCGGGGGAGGCATGGGACTGAACGAGGCAGAGCGGCGTGAGACTGGGGTTTGCGATGGGGCTGAATCGCAATGTGGTGCGGGCGGAGCGGCTGTGGGGGTTGAGTCGCAGTGCAGGGGAGCCACGGTGCGGGGGGAAGTCACGGTGAGGGCGAAGTCGTTGTGTGGGGCTAGGGTTTCCAGCCGCGGTGTAGGACGGAGTCGCGGGGTGGGGCTATGGGCTAAACAGTGGTAGGGCTGAGCGGTGGTAGGGAGTGGGTCTCGATTTTCAAGCGGTGTGGTGCGGAGCGGTGTGGGTCACTGTTTTCCGGCAGTGGGGCTGAGCGGCGTGGGGTTAGGTTTTCAGCCGGTTAGGGCTGAGAGGCGATGGGTCTGAGCAGGTATGTTTCCGGTGGTGGGGGCTGAGAGAGCGACGTAGGACTTGGGTTTTTTGGCGAATCAGTTGCATTTTTCGACTATGCAAAGGCAGTTTCTAGCGGTGGAGCTCGGTTTTCCAGCGGGGTTGTGTTTTGAAGAAGAAGAAAATCAATGAACTGCCATGTCACGAGGGTATAATGGGCACCAATTTTTCTTCTTTGGTCAAAGGGGTATTTCTATCATTCCACTTTCTAGCCATTGCCAAAATTCCATTGGTCAATGCCAGAATTAGGGAGTTTGACTATATTGGAACAAAAAAATTTGAAAGTTAGGGTTAGATTGGCACATAAAGTAATTATTTGGGGTTAAATTGACACTTTTTGAGATTGTGGGGGTTATATTGACACTTTCAACCTAAATTTAGTATTATAAATGTATTTTGCCCTTTTTAGGGTAAAAGGAGTAAATGTAACCCTATTATTTTGTGAAAGTGTTAATCTAACCCTGTAAAATTTGAAAGTGCGAAACTAATTCTAAAGTTTTGAGTAATACCCAAAATGCACTATTCCGGCGTTGACAAAAAAATCAAACGTTGACCTAATCTGAAAAGACAAAAATACTTCTGGACCTAAAACAAAAAATTTCATGACCATTCTATATCTTGCTAAATTAACACTTTAAATTAAAACACGTGGATAGATCAACACATTTAATTAAATCATAGGGTTAAATCAACACTTTTAATTAAATCATAGGGTTAATCAACACTACGACGAAGCATGATGGTGTACATAGCATCGAAATCATCATGCACATAACACATAATCACTTTCATAACACATACAAAACTCAAAAAAGACCTCAGAGCAAAATACAATAGCTACATCACAATTACAGTCCGCAAATGGCAACATCACCTTTATCAAAACTCATACAAAATTAAATATGCTATAGCCCTTGTTCTTAACAACCAACAAACCAAACCAAAACCCTAGATCGTTCAAAGTAAAACTTACACTCGATCACACTAACATAGCATGCAAAAACATATCTAATGCAAACCAAATGGATATTAATCCCTCAACACCCGAAAATCAAGAATTTTGGCAACCAAATTCACTAACCTAGAAAACCTTTTTGTACCAACCGTTGTAGCCATAATTTCACCCCAAATTAAACAAAAACAACAAAATGATATTAGGTACTTCATGACTAAGCATTTCAATCGGGCTTACCATATTTTGAGTTGCCCTATTTTTTGGTCGAAACGCCACTACGAGCTGCACTCGTTTACTGTCGGACGGTGGGATCTTCGTGCCCCCGCTGCATTAAACCGGCGACAACAACAAAGTTTTTTCCGTGAGAGAACGAACGTGAGCGGTAGGATTTCCCTTTCATAGGGTATAATGGTCATTTTATAGAATTTCGGCCACATTTCCCTTTCTATGGTTAGATTAGCACTTTTAACCTAATTATAGGGTTACTTTTAGCACTTTTCTCTTTTTTTATTTAGCTTTTTCATACACATTTTATCATAAATTTTACTTAATACATAAGTGAATATAATATATATATATATAATGGTTTAGTCTCGTTAATTTTAATTTGATTACATAATTGTATCAGATTTAGACAGCACAATATTTTTCTTTTTATTATAATGGGAATTATTGCCACCTCTATATTATTTATGGGCTTCGGTGCACAATTTTATAATCATAATTTGTACAAATTATGTACTAACTAGCACTTATTCTTCATATAATGTAACGACTAATCGTGTAATATCAAATATGATCGGCACTTATTTTGCAATTTTATTAGGATTCTAATAGCGATATGAAGTAATATAAGTGTATAAAAAATAAGTGTTGATATAATGCTTCATTCTAAAACAAATGTTGATATAATTATGAAATCCTTGTTTGTATTCCAATATTGGGACCCATTTCAAGGGATGAAATCATCCAAAATTAATTTTAAAATATAATGGAAATATTTTAATCATTTCCAGGATAAAGTTAATTTGATAATGTTGATCTCTGACGTCAAGGCTATGATGAGTTTTAAGACAGTGTTGGTCAAGAATTGTATTAGCAATTTTGAAAAATTGTTGAACATATTTGCACAATAAAAAAGGGGTAATCAAATCATTTTTGCAATTTTTTTTTATAAATATAGGGAATACAAATAGTAAAATGTAAGACGTGATTTAGCAATCCACAAAAGTAACAGTGGAGAAACTATCAATTAACCAAAATTTGGAATATTATAAAATATCCCATCCGCCTTGGCCATTTCCACTACTAAAAGTTCAAAACAAACCTCAAGACAGAATGTTCAATGAAACTGAGAAGGTATACTGAGTTCTGGGCCTAATGTTTCATCTGTTTGTAAAAGACTAGTAAATGCTAAGAAATGGATGATCAGCTATAGAACAAGTTCACCGGGATCCTCCCTACACAAATGGGATGATGCCGGAATGCTTCCGCTCTCCATGCCTCGAAAGAACAAGGCTCCTATTGTCTCCTCTGTCTATGCACACCTTCGAAACCAGGGGGGCAGTCGATCCACGGTTCTTCTTTTACCCTCCTGGGTGGCAGACGTGGTCGAGGTGGGGATCCTGGAGGTGGTGGTGGTGATCCTGGCGGTGGTGGTGGCATCACATCGAGAGGTGGTGGTGGACCCGGTGGTAGTGGTGGTGGTGATCCTGGCGGTGGTGCTTCTGCCTTCACTCTCTGCATTAATGCTGGACTGAGGATGGAACGAGCAGCTGGTGGTGGCCCGTTCATGGAACGTGCGGCTGGTGGTGGCCCGTGCATGGGAGATGCTCCTGGTGGTGGCACGTGCTGAGGTGCTGCAGCTGCTGGAACAATGGGAGCCTCTACAAGGCCTCGACCCCCTTTCACGTCAGTTTCTAAGGCCGGCTGCACCTGCTCCGCAGGGATATTTTGCCTCTCGAGAATCCCCTCCCCGCCACCCATGTCGATGTCCATGTCCATGTCCATGTCATCTTCCATCTCCACCTCGAGGATGGATTCACCACCGTCAAGCGGCTGTGGTGGTTGCTTCCCTAGTTTACGGAATAATCCCCACAGGAAGTACCTCCCTTCCAATTCTGTTCAATCAAACAATTTGAAAAATCAGAGAGAGCAAAAATCTGGAAAACAACTACTGTACAAATTTAAGAGCAATAGAGATCTTACCTTGGCAGTCGCTACTTAAGACTCTGGAAGAAAATATCAACAGCTCCCTACCCTCCACTTGAGTTCTCAAAGCGTAGTCCTCTGATTGCATGATCTCCAGCAAACGATCATAAACGTCCCATCTGCAATCAAAAACAAAATCAAGCAAGCAGGAGAAAAAGAGTACCAATTCCGGTTTTGATACTGTCGGATGACTGACCTCTCTTTGTTCCTTGGGAAAAGATACAGACCGATATCCCTTCTGTCCAGGCAGAGATGCTCGCTAATATCTACCCAAATGTCGCAGCGCGGCGTCAGCTCAAACTGCAGAAGATCAGGCATCGACTTTGCAAACTCGTATACATTTCTAAGAACTCTCGAAGGAGGATGAGCCTGAAATATTTGAGCGAATTCCAACTGCTTAGAAGCATTGTAGACTCGGAACCTCCCACTACAATAGGCAGCAAAACAATCAGAAATGACAGAAAATGGTAAACTGTTCAACTATAGTGTTATACTTTTGGAGATTGACAACAGAGTGAAGAAAGTGGGCATCCTTAATGAAGTCATTCTAGTAATTGTGCAATCATGCTTTTATACGTCCAGAGTTATTCTAGTAGTAACTTTGAACTGACTATTTGGACATCCTTAATGAAAAGCCGATTGTAAGAAATATAACAAACAAATCAACAAAATAGCTAGAAAGTATACACAAAATTCAAGGATGGAACGGCAAAAAAGAAAATAAAATACGTGTCTATGATACTAGTCATTATTCAAAATAGAATAATTAACTCATGAAAACGGGGGATAGTGGAATTGAGGGAATCGACAAGCAAGTTTTGACACTAGGACCACTACCACAGCAATCATGTTTTGTTCGCAAAGGTTATCTATGACATACCTCCAAGAAGCAGCCGGACTGGGAATTATAGTGTTGTTGGTTGGAGCTGTAACTGTAACCCGCTGAAGCGCTGCGTTACCTGAGAATCAGATGTCAATGCTAAATTTATCAGAACAAATGGCTATGAGTTTCCTGGAATTTGTGAATCTAAAAAAATTAGCATACAAGAACATAACCTTTCATGTTTATCTACTGAAACGAAGAGAAAAGTAATAAACATCCCAAAAAAAATCATCTTGCCTGCTCGAACAGTGTGTTGACCGTTCTTATTGGGTGCAAATGGAACACTGGAGGGAGATTTTCCTAGTGTCGATTTTCCCTTGTCCTTTGCAGATGAAGCGTCTAGAGGGTATTTTCCCTTGTCCGACGCAGGTGACACGCTGAATGGTGACTTCCCCTTGTCCTTTGCGGATGAAGCGACAATAGATTTTCCTGCACCAATAAGAATAATCTCTCATTATATGCAAAGAAGCATACCGAATTGATGTCACATCACAAACTATACATACCAAATGAACTAATGAAGTCCTATCATCCTATGCACGTGTCCGTCTAAAAACAAAGAATATGAATGTCTACACAGTAGTAGACAATGGACAAAATAACTAAATTTATTCATAAGATTAATCTGCAGCCATATTGATAGAATCCGACAACTTCAAACACTTTAGCCACTCAATAAAGAGACAACGTGGAACATTTAGACAAAATTGGTAATGCTCCCTGGACTATAAACATGCCAAGGTTTCCGAAAAACAACTCCTTACCTACGACAACAGCCAAATGGCATAAAAATATTCAGAGCTTGGCAACATGTCAGAAATAGAAACACACCATTTGAGCCTCCTACCCAGTTTTGGACCCTTCATGTGTCCCCCTAAAACCAAGTTATCGATAATGGTCTTATAAAAGTTAAAAAGCAAACACACTCCTCAAAGATTTTCTACACTAACTTCCCCACATTTTACAAAATCTTATCACTATTAATCCATTTTCGAGACTCAACAAATTTGATAAACACTAACACATTCTTCTTAACTTGCATATTGATCCTCCACAACTACAATATCAACAAATTCAACTCAATTACAGACACCACAAAGACTTCATAACAAAATCATCAAAAACTGCTAAATTGAAGCATTCAAGAAACTCACTGGCAGGAGGAAGAACAACAAGAGAACGCACAACATCCTTTACAGATGAAGCGCCAAGTGGAGAATTTCCCAACTTGGCTCCACTAGCAACCATCTGTTCCTTGATAGGAAACTGACAAATGTTTCTCGAAATTCGTGCATGATCCTTCTCTTTAGCATGCTTGAAGTCTTCTGAAACTTTTCCTGTGATAAATGTTACAGTGTCATACTCAGAAAAATCAAACAACTCAACTAGACAAGTCTGTCTACCAAATGAAGAAGTTTGATAGATCATAGTTGACTTAATTCCTAGGACGATGGTCTTCTTGCATGAATATTTATAATGTATATATATTTAAAAATACTTTTCAAAATACATTATTTATATAATACTAAAGGCAAGAGCATGTAACGAGAAGAAAAAGGATAGGTTTTGAGATTAGTGGGGCCAGCACAAATCCATTCTTGAAAGTTTCATTCAAAGTCTGTTCTGTTGCAAGGACAGCTGAAGAAGAAGAGTATTATTACAGCCACGAAATGTGGTCCTATAATTGCTGAAAAACCCATGTGATCTTCAGCCATGAAAACCTCAGAACCTCGTAGAAATCACATGTCCCAATCTGCAAAAACTGACACCGCAAACAAAACTGGAACTGCAAAGTGAAGCATTGGATCCTACCACCATAGAATTTTTCCATTTGGGATTGAATTTGTCTTTAAATGAAAGCCACAGGTGGTCCAAACAGAGGGTTCAGACATCAGTTCTACTGGCTCTATAAAGATCTCAGATGAAGCAGCCTATGCACATGCAAATAATGCAAGTTGGGTTGTATATTAAACCACAATAATGACAAATGACAAACAGAACAAGTTGGGTTGTGCATAGGCTGGTTCTCAATCCATGCATAGAAGATTAGCATTATCATAATAGCAGCAGGCAACTTTTTATCTCAAGATTCCATGTCATGTACGCTGAAATTTGTAAAACATTGACGCAGTTACTAACCTTTAAATTCCTTGGATGATTGTGGAGATTCTTTTCGAGCCATGGCATTCACATGAGTGGTGATTCTTTTCCGTGCCGTACTGGTATGCTGTTTTCCTGACGCCAGATCTTTGACCTCCTGATCAGACAGGGCCTTCGTTTTACCATAGCCAGCATACTTTATCCTGTCCATATAATTGCGCCTTGTATAATCAGGGCCAATTATAGATTGACCAGGCCCTTGATGAGGCCTTTTAATTGAATTCCCTGCCGACTCCTTTGTAATAATTGATTTTGCCAAGCGAGATGAGGATTTATCTTGTCCATCACAGTCTTCACAGAACCAACTTTCTGGGGGAACTAACAGCAAGGGGGTCATGCAGTACCTACAAATATTGAGAAGCAAAACTAAGTTAAAAAACTTGCTAAATGAGATTACATTGGTACTGGAAATAGCTAGAATAAGACCATCAATATTAAAAGTGTATGTAAAATGGAGGAAACTAGTTCAGCTTGCTAGAGGAAGCATGATCTTACAGGTGTCGATGAGAATCTTTGCATCTAGAACATGTGGTAATTGCATAATCGATATCTCCGCTGCCACATATGTCACAAATTCTGGCCTGCAGATTGGAAGAGAAAATTGAGAGATATATTTTTCAACTTATTATCACAGTTTAATGCAGAGGGCAAGAAGCTTAAAGAAATAGACAGCAGCCTGCATTGATTATGTGAGGTCAGCTACATACATCCTAATAGCAGAAATCAAAAGTTCACAGGTTTTGAGTAAGTATACAAACCCATAAATCCACCTAATGGCCCTGATGTTTCAAAATTCTTGATAAGAGGACGCATGATTGACAGTTTGATCATGTTTTATAATGTTTCTGAAAGTGCACATTCTTTTTGAAGTTATGTATGGAATAAACTATTGAATAACCAAGAAAAAAGGCCTTCAAGAAGTTATTGAGTATATTTACAAATAGTTACAAATACTAACGTTTCCCGAGTAGAAAGAAGAGCCAAAAAGCAAACCATCAGCAAACACATTGGCTTCTGTACAAGTTTGAAATAGGAGGAAAGACTCAGAACTTGAAATGTTCAAAAACGAAGAATGAGAACGCAGAAAATCGACCAACATTAAAGAATCTAACCCCTACAAGCAACATTAAAGAAAACAAAGACCCCAAAATCAAGAAATTAATATTATTTTAAACCACCTCTGAGTTCTGACTGGACCTTTAAACTACATTAAAACAGCAGCAAAATCCAACAATCATAAACAACAAATCCGTACCCTATAACCCTGACTCCGTACGCTATTCCAAACATCAAAGTAAATGGTACTAGAATTTAATCAGAGAACAAAAACAAACATATTTGGGCTTGATCAAGAACCAAAATTTTCAGTTTGAACGCCAAAATAAACACGAAAAACTGCATTCTAAAATGGTTAGAAACATGGGTCTCTCCGTTTCACTCACCTGGTGGGCCTCTGATGTCGGAGAATCCCTCTCCATTGTCTTCTTCAACCGTCGAGCAAAAGCGACAATTCTGTACAGTAGTTGAAAGTGAGAAAAGAGTAAGAAATGATAAAGAAAGAAGAAGGCAGCTCGAGTCCAATGCAGGTCAAAGTCAGTCAACCGAGTGTGGTGAAAATTGCAAAACGAACATTTGTACTCTATTAAATGTGGCAACGACGACGTTTTTTAAATTTACCTCCTGTTTTATAAACTTTTTTTCCAACTTGCTGTGGTGGTTAGTCAGTCTAAAATTAGATTGGACCGAATCTGAACCGGTTATTTAGGATTGGATTTGGAAGAATTAAAAATATTGGATTGTGGATCGAATCGCTAAATGGATTATGTAGGACCCGACTTTAACAAGAATAATATATATTTTAGACAGAATTTTAGTATGTTTTATTTTGGTACTTTAAAATTTAATGTTCAAAAAAATTGAACAAATGTTTATCATCAAGAGATAGTAAAGCATAAGTTATTATCCCTAAAAAAATAGAAAAATACATCTAAAAAAAATATGACAATGCTCACGTCACGAATAAACCTAGAGTGGTGTATTAATTTAACTTATTAAAATTTAAAATATATAAGGGTAAAATGCATCCATCGATCCAATTTGGACCATAAATTTTCAATATTTGATCGGATCTGACCGAAATTCGGAATCTTAAAAATGCTTAGACCAAGAACTGAACTGGGATTCCATAATTTCGGTTCTAGTCTTTACATTCCATTCTGATTCGGTTCATGAACACCCGTAATTCTAGCTTTAAAGTTTTCTATAATCTAATTTATTTGTTTTCTAAGGAAAAGGAAAAAATTGTCTCACCTCTTCACCATGATGCTCTTTCCCTAAATCCACCACAACGCATTTAAAATCACAGTAGTGCCGCCCAGCCCAATATACTCTAGGATTTTGTCTGTAAGGGATAGCAAAGAAGAAGTTATTAGAAAAATGTATCTCAAAATAATACAAAATTACTAGTCGTCGCAAATAAATCTAAACTAGTGCATCAACTTAATTTATTAACATTTAAAAAGAATGTAAAGGGGTAAAATACCAATCCATTCAATTCCAACCGGAAAATTAATTTTAAGCTAGATCAGAACCTGAAATCTTAATAACAGTTGTACAGACCACCAAATCGAAACTAGTTCCGATCTTTGCATTCTGATTCGATTCATGTTGTTTTATCGATTTTGGCCGGCTTGTGAGCACCCCATACTTCTAACTTCAAAAGTTGTCTTTAATCCAAATTAAAAGAAAAGTTGTCTTACCTCTTTGTCGTGTTTCTCTTTCCCCGAATCCACCACCGCGCGTTTAAAACCGTAACGACAGCACCCAGTCTCATAGACCTTAAAATTTAAGGTTGGTGGTCTCACAGCTATTTTGACTATTTGGAGGAGATAAAAGAGTTGAAAGATATGCGTATGTGTCTGAAATATATAAGAAATAAAATTAATTAAAAGCAAAGATTCGGTTTTGAACTGGAGTTTAATATGCTTTTTTTACTTTGAAATTATTGTTTTGGAAAATATTAAATCACTTATTTTGTATTTTAAGGGATTGTGAAGTAGGAGTTATTAGAAAAATGTATCTCAAATCAATATAAGAATACTATTTGTCACAAATAAACCTAAACTAGTGTATCACCTTAATTTATTAACATTTACTCTTGGAGTATCATCGCGCGTTACACGACATTATTAATTAAAATATTAGGATTAAGTTTTATGTACATTTGGTGTCTTGCATTTAAATTTAAAACACAAAAAATGTTTAAAATTTAAAATTTAGTCATGCAAGGAAAATTATATGAGTTATGAAGTGAAATAATTAACTTATTTGGAAACCGTTAAATATTTAATACAATAAAAATTGATTATTTTTAAAATATTTCATTCAAATTATTTTAAAAAGTAATTATTTATATGTTGAGATTCATTTTAAAAGGTTATCATACTTATGTGCATTGCTATAAATAAAAGTAAATATCAAATGACCTTATTAGTCTCGCTAGTTATAAAATATCTCCATTTAACAGTTAGTCGGTCTAAAATAAGACTTTGTCATAGATAAAAATAAATAAATAAATAATATGTATATATATTTGTATCAAAAGTACTCTATCATTGTATAAAAAATCCAAACATTTTGTTATTTTAGATTATGTGTTTCTTCGGATTTTCTTCAGCAATACTCCATCCATCTCGCCATTATTGGCATATTTACTTTTTCAAAGTCAAATTTGAAAAACTCTGACCCTAAATATAGGTTAATATAGTTATAATAAAAATATCATGTGAGATATTGTTAGATTCGTCTTAACATCTGTATTATCTAAATATCAATATTTTATGTCAAATTGTTACATGTAGCTAGAGTTATTGATGGTCAAACATGATAATTGAAAATCGTGAAAAAGTAAATATGTCATTAATGGTGGGATGAAGTGAGTATATACATATACATTACAATGAGATATTTATGTTTTTAAATATATATCTTCAAAAGTAATATATTTTAACAACTTATGATTGATTATATATAGTAAAAAATTTAAATCAGTAACATATTATAATATTGGGTAAAATACAAATATAACTCTATAATTTTATGAAAGTGTCAATCTAACATTGTAAAATCTGAAAATGCAATTCTAACGGTAAGTTTTGCATTAAATGTGCCAATATGACATTTTCACACTATATAGTCATTGACTTGACATTTTTCGGCATTGAATAAACCTAAAATGACTTAAATACCGCTAGACAAAAAACTAAAATTTTAATTACAAAGGTACCCTTAGGGTTCTTCTTCTTCCTCTCCAAAAATCTCCGCTGCTCTTCCACCATGCCTGCGCCACCTGGAAACTAGACTTTGTCTTCGGCCGTCGTTTAACTCCAACTTCTCCGTCACCTCCTTCCTCCGTCTTGTCCGCCACCACCCATCATCATGCCCAATTATGCGGATAACTGACAAGTGACAAACACACCAATTACTTCATATCTTAAACCAAGAGAGAACCCAAAG
>JAULKK010293042.1:0-13174 GCA_032355705.1 Rubia peregrina
ACACCTCGCCCCGTTTCGACCCGACCTGAACCCGACTCGACCAACAGACTTTGACCCATTTCAACCCGACCCGACCCACAGATTTCGACCCATTTCAACCCGACCCGTTTCGACCCGACCTGAACCCGACCCGACCCGACCAACAGATTTCGACCCGTTTCAACCCAAACCCATTTGACCCGAACCCGAACCTGACCCGAATAACCGAATTGACAGCTCTAGTTTAGACCGTGTGCAATGGTGAGACATTTCTAAGCACCCTCAATTCATTAAATAATTATTTTTCTTTCACATCAGTATTCAGCCCGCAATTAAATCAACCATTTTCCTCCACATTGATTGAGACATTTCTAACCCCACTCTATGGACCTCATTTGATTCTCTCTATCTTACTCATTAATTTTACATTTAATTTATATAAATATACCTAACAAGATAAATTCAAATGTGAAATTTATTAATACATTTGTAATTTTTTAATTTTCATTTCATTTTGAATTTTTTTAAGAATATAATTTCAATTTTTAAAATTTATTTTATGAAACATAATTAAAAAGAACCATATATTATTTTTTAAAGAATAATTTTTAAAAAAACAAAATTTAATTTATAAAAATAATAATAGAATTCTATAAGATTTTTAAAGATTTTTTTTGGATTTTTAAATAGCAGAAAAAATTTCATAAATTTAAAAACAAAATTTTCAGAAATTTAAAATATAAAAAAGGGACAAAGGGGGCCGCGTGGCCCAATCACATGAGTTGTGTTAGGCAACATTAATGCATGGCGGCTGCATATGTTAATCTGAAGCAGCTCCGTCCGAATTGAGCCCACCACTGTGGGAAATTTCGAGTTTGATTCTGTCCTTATTTTTATTGAGCCGGAATTAAGCCCCCCACTGTACATGCTCTTAAACATTTCTCATATACATGATACTATTCATCAATAAACCCGCACACTTTCTATTTTTGTCCGTCCACATAAGTTACACACTTTGTTTTCATTTAATTTTTGGCAAATAAATCTTAGCTGATTTGCCTTCAATGCCCTTGGCTTTATTTTAAAACTACAATAGGCCCATCAGATTGAGACACAATTAGTTGAGTTAATTTTGGATCAAATGGATTATGACCGTGGTAAAACGCGTTCAGAATTTTAACAGCCCAACCAACTCTCATTTGAAAACATTGTGTTTGGAATTCTCTCCTTCCCGTTTCATCTTCCCAACCAACAACATTGATTGTGATGAATTCTCCCAACCATATAAAGTTATTCACGTGATACTTTTTCTCGATCTGAATTCAAAGTCTTATCTTTTCCACTCCCAACCCTCTCATTTCTCCATTTGAATCTTCCTCATTTTTCTCTCTCCTTATTCTCTCTCCTTCTTCTCTCTTAAACCCTAGAGGAAACCCTTCATTCTATTGCGTCGTTCCTACCTTCTTCTCTTTTTATTTTTTATTTTTTTATTTTGTCTCTGAAATCAAAACATAAAGGATCTCCCAAATTTCCGGTTGAATGTGCGTCTATGTTAGCAATGGAAAATCACCTTTTCTATTTGGGAAGATGAAATCTCTCAATAATGTGTACTTGTGTTCCTACCAACTTTTTGATAACATATACATGGTTCTCTTTCTTAAGTCGTCCCTATCCAGGGTATCTATTTCAAATGGTCTCTATGGTGACATAAAAATGGCCAAGCTAACTAAAATTTCCATTTGTTTTAGAAAAAGAAGAAGGGATTGCTTAGAAAGTGCAAGCAAGTACGTAGAACTACCTTACACTCAATCCAAAGGGTGGCTTTGTAATCTTTCCACATATCATGCCAATTATCATTACGAATGTCAACCCTTGTCCGACCCCACCTTTCCAACCCAACTTGACCACTTAGCACGTTCTTCCGATAAGCATACACCATTTTCATTGAAAACCAAGGGGTCAATTCCTTTCTAGCTATCCCACATTCAAGCGTTCTACAATGTGTTTTCACAATTCTCACCTCCCTTGAACCATTGTCCTCATCATCCTCATCATCCTCGTCACCCGTCATTTCATTATTTTTGTCTCTCAAACTTAAATAATCATCATGACTTCATTTCCTAGACATCTCTCTACACAAAACCTAACCATCACAATATTTCAACATAGCATTGACTTTGATAAACCCAAAAAAATGAACACAAATGTATAAATGCTCAATACTATGATGAGATCTCCAATAAAAATACGTCATAAGACATAATATTATCCAAAGACAAAAGATCACAATATTTATAGCATAATCATGAACACACAAATTGATATATGGTCATCAACAATGATTCTAGCAATCCACATTAAGAAAAACCACAAATTTGCATATGGGCATGGTAGACTAACATTGAAATCCACTTGTTGTGGATCTTTTGATCAAAATAAAGTAACCTCTACAATATTCTAAACCCTTTCACAAGGGAGGACACTTGAACGTGGAAAATTCTTCAAAACCATGCCTAGGGTTTTGGTGTGTGAACATCTTATTTCGCTTTTGTAGAATATTTCCACATGAGAAATTGGTGGAAGGGTTTGGTGGGATTTTAGAAGGGAAAAGGGGGAAATTTGAAGATAAAGAGGGAATTCATTATCTCCTTTGAAATGCCGTTAATGCTTTAATGGGTTTGTTTGTATGAATAGTTTCCAAAATCTGAAGTGAACTGGCTCTTTGTAAACTTTGACAAGATTAGGTTCCGAGTTTGTAGTAGATTTTTGCTCTCATTGTAAAGAGTAGAACGCCTTCCGAACTCGGAAGAATTGTGGGTATTTAAAAAATATCCAAATCTGCATCGACTTCCTCATTCGCAACAAGCAACCCTAAGCCCTAACATCTGAAATTGAACCTTAATCCGCCAATTTGTAGTCACTTCTTTTATTCAAAATGTCGAGGATGAGGGGAACATGGAGGAAGAGCAATTTTGGCAATACATCTAGTTGTAGTCATTCTTCATACAGAGTGATCGATGCTAGCGAGAAATTCTTCAATGAAGTGGCCGAACAAAGGTATGTAGACTTCCTTCGTATGAGGAAGTGTACTAATCCTAAGATTGTGCCTAGTGATGATAAGGATAAATTGTCCCTGGGTTATATTCTTAGATATTTAAAAAAAATTAGGGAATGGAAAAGTTGATGACACTTGATGAGAGTGTTCATACTGATGAAGTAGTCCAATTCTATGCAATTTAGGCAACAAAATTGGGAATAGTGATGTGACTCTTGTGAACGGAAAAAATGTCACCATCACCAAGTACACAATTAACGATGTTTTAGGGAATGAGTACACCGACCCAACTAAATTTAGGCTAGATAATCCTAAGGGTCCATTAGAAATATATCATCAATAATATTGGCCCGGTGTTAGTGAATCCACACCATTGTGCCTGGTTACAATGGGTAGGAAATACTTTGGTCGGGTAGAGGATACCCTGGGTCAGGCTAAGCGTTAAGATGTTAGTAAGCTAACGGTTGAGCAACGGCTCGTGTACGATTGGATTTGCATGAACCTTTTACCATCAGGGGCCATGCTTGCGAGCCAAAAATATATAACCTCATGTTGTACTATTATATAATGGAGGGCATCCCAATAAACCTGGATATACGATCATGAGCTACATGTTGAAGACGACGGGTAGTGTGAAGAAGGATCTCCCCCATGGGGAATGATCACGACCTTGCTGAAGAAATTTGGGATCCAACCAGTTAACAGGCCACTTGGATTGGAATTCTATGATATGAGTTGGTTCATTCACATTAAGTTGGAGGTGGGTCACGATGGCAAGTGGCAACACAAGGCAGTCAAGCAGAAGGGGAAACTTGGGGGAGCGGCTAAAGCATCTAAGATAGCAAGGGATTGAGTGTTGGATAGATCGGAGTCATCCTCTTCACATGAGTTCTATGAATGTTACTATATATGTATTGTCATTTTTGGTTTATTTATTTAAATTAAATCCTTACTTGTTGTTTTGTTGCTTATTTATAGGAGGCCGCGATGGTTTGAAGAGTCGGGTGAGTAGGTATTTAGCGTGCATTAGAGGTGACGTTAGTAAAGCTCACGAGGAATTAGCAAGTGTTGAAGCCCTTCATGCCAGGTTCATCAAAGCCTCTGGGTTGGAGTTGCAGCTTAGTGATGATGAGACTATGCCGAATTTTGCCCCTAATTTTTTTGAGAGCGAAAATGACGAAGACGATAATGAAGATACCGATGCCGATGCCAGAATGATGCCTAAGAAGATGTCGTTGGACAAGAAAGTGTTGTGGATGTTGATGGGGTGGATGGTCGTGGAGGTGAAGATGGTGGAGAGACCAATGAAGATGAGATTAATGCACAATTTACAGACATGCTTGGAGATCCGCGATTGCTACCAAGAACTTGTGATTTGATGAAATATTTTATTAGGGGCACCTTATTTGAACCTGAATTAATGCTTATTAAGTAAATTTGTGGTGTATTTTGAAGAATATCATTTGGGGTTTAGCCGATGGCTAAATTTGGAATAGTTATTTCTCAATCTTGATTTCGTTTCTCTATATTTCTCCCTGCTATAACATAGTGAAGTGTGGTGAATTTTAATTTTTAAAATTTGGATGGACATTTGTGCCGAAGAATTTTCGACATAGGAAGTTCATTTGCTGCCTTACATGTCAGACTATCCGTACATTGACCCCATCAGCTCTAGTCATAGATACTTCCAGCATAACCCTTCTGATTTAGGGAAGCCGGGAGTTTTAGTTAAAAAAATCTTATTATAGATCAGAGGATAGTTTATGAATGATAACAAGAAGTATTGTACCCACGACTATCCATATCATGGAGCCAAATTATGCAATGCTAATGATGTTTATTACATCATCGAGGGTCGGAAAATCAATCCTAGATCCACAATCTTCAATCATATGTTGTGGGTGGTGACATAAAAAAGAATATCAAGAGCCTCCCGTACAGTACTTTAATCACATTGATTTTTTAGGTCTAGCGTTACATGGTGAGGAGAAGCCGTGTAAGTGGTTCAAAAAGGCGTACTTCACAAAGAAGAGACGGGTATTGTTCGAGCGCAAGTAGGTAGACAAGCCACTTTGTGGGGAGGAGCCAAACAAGATACCCAGACTAGATCAAGGTTTGTACTTAATTTATTGTGTAATATAGTTTCAAATTATAGTGTTAAATTATTACCAATGAGAACAAGTTTTAGAACTATATACAGGTGAACAAGAGGAGGAAGACACACGTTTTATGAGAGGATTTAGGCATGCTACAAGTGGGTCCATGGGGAGCTTTCTCAGATGAGGGCTCGCATATGGAAGTTGGAGCGAAGTCAGCACGCCTACAAGCGTAATTGCACATCTTCTAGAAGAGCAGCACCAGGTGGAACTTCTTAGGCTTGATTGAGAATTGTTGATCGTCATGTAGTAGTGAATTTCATTCCCAAAGATTTGAACTATAGAATTTGCATTATTTTTCTTGAAGATTTCTTAACTTGATGAATTCTTATTTTACCAAGTGGTTGATGTTGCATATGTAGTTGTATTTTATCAAGTTCTTAGTACTTTTTAATGTGAAGTGGGTGGCTGTTTTTGAAAGAAAAATTGCAATGGTTTTTTTGATAGATCAAGGGCATATGCACCTTAAACAGTATTAACACCATTTCAGCTGACAGGATCGACAGTTCTGGTATTCATGTAGATTTCACACATACAACCAATAATAAATGGTTCCCTACCACTACTTTCTTTTCCTACCAATCTTCTCCTGCTTCATTTTCCTCTTCTTGATCTTTCTGAGCCAATCAACCCAAGTTCCTTAATCATGGTCGGTGTGCCCTAAAAACACTCGTAAACTCACATCATTCCCCGCTAATAAAATTTCTTCCAAACTTGTTACGGTAAGAGAATTGCGCCCAAAACCAATAACATCGTTGACTTCATATTCTTCAATAAATGCTCTTTTTCCTTTAATAACAATCTCCCAACAAGGGTCTATAGGGTCTTTGATATAAAACACTTGATGAGCTTGTGATTCCAATACAAAATGGATATTCTCTCCAACATACCCGACTTCGATCAACAAGGGTGAATCCCAATTCTTCAATTTTTTGTCCGTTGTTAGGATCTACCCATTGACATTTGAAAACAAAAACCTTTATTTTCACATAATCTAGCTCCCATATCTCTAATATTGTTTCAAAGTAACAACCCTGCACATACATCAGATTGTCATCACTAGCACTGTAACATATAAAGCCTCAGACACAAGAGTCACACCGCTATTCTGTGATACACCTTTATGATCAGAAGATTTTGTGCCAAAAGTGAACCCATTAATGTTGTAACCACCTTACGAGATAACTGTATCCAAGGATCTACGTGGCAACCACTTCAATGAACGCAGATATTCACCATTCTCTATGTGAGATCTTAGCCAAGAAGCAAAGGTCTTAGTATGTAGTTCGAAAGCACGTGCTTCATTGTACGTGGGATAGTTTGCTCTAATCTCGTCCATGTGAATGTCGATATACGGGACAATGTCTTTATGGTTGCGAAGAACGTAAAGGTGGGCCGACCACAAATGTTTAGCACTTGGGCACAATAGCTTACCCTGTCTTACCCCTGATCCTGTAACCACCCTTTGTGTCTAGATTTAAAATAGCCGATAGAATCTACCTCTGTCATATAATTGGTATAAAACTCAATCACCTCCTCCACCACGTAGCGTTACAATACTTGCATTAGGTTTTTATTAATTCTTAACAAAATGTTACAAAATTTTCATATACCTGTCGAAAGGATACATCCACCTCAAAAATACAGGCCAACACAATTTTATCTCACAAACGAAATGAACAATCAAATGGACCATTATATCAAAGAATGAGGGGGGAGTACATATCCATTTGACACAGAACTTTGACAATCATTGATTGCAAACAATTAAGCTTCTGAACATTGATGTTTTTTGAATATATGGACTTGAAGAACAGACATAGTTTTGTAATGCACAATCTCACATGAGGAGGCAATGACCCCCTAATGGAAAAAGGCATTCAATTTCTTTATCAAGCTGTGGCAATCTTGTTATTTCAATCTAACTCATTTCAACTCTTCTATAGACACGCTCGAACTTATGTTGGACGAGTAAGCCCCAGGAACCTTTAAGCTGCGGAGGATCTCTTAGTAGGATTTTTTTCTGACTGCAAGATGGAATAGCAAGCTGGAGGAAGATAACACCCATCACCACTTTTGATAGGCCCAAAATCTTCTTGATTCCCATTTCAACTAAGTCGAGGAGAGCCTTCAACCTATATTTTATTTTACCAGGAGTGTTCAGCAATGTACCAACCAAACCATTGCACACATTCTTCTCAATGTGCATTACGTCAAGACAATATCTGACGTCCAAACCTTTCCAATAAGGAAGGTTGAAAAAAAAACATTTCTTCCAACTTTGTTCAACGGCTACTTTACGCTTCCTCTTCCCGAAGTCGTTAGGCAACCCACTGACTCTTTATAAACCTCAGCTCCCATTTGTGTTAACGGTGCCACTCTCTTCTCTACTTCCCCGTTAAACCATTTCTACGCCGATCGTCATGGGTGACCCTCCAGAAGAAACCGCATATGGCCTTGATATAAGGTTTTACATCCATGCTTCAATTGAAAAAGTGAAGTTTCCTTCTCACACACTGGACTCGCGTGGTGCCCTTTCACCGAGTAGCCGGGAAAATTTCCATATGTAGGAAAGTTATTTACTATACAAAACAACAACGCTTTTAATGTGAAAGTATCTCCTGCCCAACTATCGTACATGCTAACATCATCCCTGAACAACGTCAACAGACCATCAACCAAAGGAGCAAGGTACACATCTATATCATTATCAGGTTTCTTAGGGCCCGATATCATTATGGACAACAACACGTACTTTCGTTTCATGGTCAACTACGAAGGGAGATTGTATATGACTAACATAATGGGCCACGAGCTGTGTGTGCTGTTCATATTACCAAATGGATTCATTCCATCGATGGAAATGCCAAGTCTTAAATGTAAGGGTTCCGCACCAAATTCAGGGTACATGGCATCAATCTTTCTCTACTGTTAACTATCTGAAGTATGTCTAATCACGTCATCCTCTGGTCGATCTCTCTCTCAGAATGCTATCGCATCAACTTCACAACTTCTTTACAAGCAAACAACTTCTTCAACCAAGGAATTATAGGGAGATACCCTGAAACTTTGGCAGGTATTTTTTTCTTGGAGATCAAATCGATATCCGCCCTAATCATAATCCGTCACGTTTTAACTTGTACCGAGACTCACCACATACCTGACATTTAACTTGGTCCTTGTTCTCTGGTCTTTTATACAAATACAACTGTAAGGACAAGCATGTATTTTTTCAATTCCATTCCAATAGAACAAATAATTCTTTTCGTGGCATATGATCTGTCAGGCAAAGGATTACTTTCAGGAAACAATTCTCTAACTAATTTAAGAGTCTCGGTTATAATTTTATTTATCCACCCAAATTTCTCTTTCAAATTCATCATTCAAAAAGTGACACTCAATACCAAATGCTTAGAACCGGTGTACAACGTTGTATTCTTTTCATTATGTAAAGCTTAAAGGACTTCGGGTTTACCATGGAATTCTCTAGAAACTTCCTCCACCATCTCCTCGAATCCATCATTTACATCTAAATTCTCTATTTCTCTATGGCTAATAGCTTCAACACTATCTTTGACAACCTCACTGTGCCATACCCATGAGGTGTAACTAATTTGAAACCCTCGAATGATGAGATGTTCACGTATCTTCTGCCTTCCCAAATATACACCATTCTTACAATCCTTACATGGGCAACGTGCTCGGACCACACCATTCTTCGAAACATGTTCAAAGGCTAAAACAATAAATGATTCTACCAAAGGGATGTAATTCGGTGATATTCTCAAATCTCTACCAATCAATTCAATTCTATCCATAGTCAATCACATAGAATAAAGCACAATTAACATCTCCATAACGATAATACAACACAAACACTGCCTTCAACATTCAATAATAGAAATAAAGTATCAAAGCTAATTCAATGAAAAATACACTATAAATCAACACATGATTTAAAATCAATAGCTATTGATTGAATTATAGAAATTTACATACCTTAGCCAATACACATAGGTATCTAGATTAGTTCTTCATGAAGCCTAAACCTCATTCATTATAACTCAAATGAGAATTTGAAGCTACATTTACCTAAAACTGGATGACTTTTGGTCACCCCTCCATCTTCCAAGTTTGAAAGAAGTTAACCTACTCTGATTTTATTCCGGGATCAAAACCACTACACGAATATTCTTTCGAATTCGTAAATACTCTCGGCTCTTAGTCAATGAGTAAGTATTGGTGTTCCTCATTCGGAACATCATCATATTATATTTCTGAATTTGGAACGAATAGAAATTAAAGGCGGTTTGGCATAACCGCCTTTAAATGTTTTGGTTTAAGGGCGGTTCAATAAAAAATCATCTTTAATTTGACTCAATCAAAGACGGTTATTATAAAACCAAATTTGAATTAAATTAAACCACTTTGTGTTCTTGGAGGAGCAGAATCTCCTACCTTCCAAATTTGGAAGACATCGGGGAAGGCGGTTCCAATAAAACCACATTTGAATGCTGTCTTTAATCAAGCCGTCTGTACCAGTGTAGGATAGAATTTTTTTGTATAATATTCTAGCCAATATTTAGGTGGTTCTATTAGATATTTCAGGGTTAGAATTCTAGTATAACTCAACCTCTTTATACCTTGTTCTCTATATGTTTTCTGATTATTCTATAAATCATCACCAGGAAATCTATTCTTTCACGGAATTAGAGCAGTGATCCACTTATTTTTCAACTACTTTGGAAATGATCCTCTCTCTCGACTGAATTTCTATACTTCCCCACTTTTCTTTATCTCTATTGTTTTTTTCTTTGTAATTCGAGCAGTGTTTCCCTGTTCTCCAAACAGTGTTCCCTGCATTCCCATTGTGCAATCATCTTTCGATCTCAAGTTGCCATACACCACTCTTATCACTATGTTAAGTATCAAGCTATCGCCCGACAACTATATGTTATGGAAGACACAAGTTCAACATGTTCTGAGCTAACAAAACATTTTTAGTTTTTTCAACAAAAGTTACCAATGTCTGTCACCAGCCGCTTCCAACAAATCAGCTTCTTCTCCCTCAGCCGTGATGATGTACCCCTTCATGCGTGCGTTAGCCGATACATTTGGCACATTTATTATTATCTTTTGTTTGGTTGATTGCTAGTTTTAGTTAGGTTTACACCACAAAGGGTTTAGACGACCATTATTGGTTTTCTTATCTAACTTCCAAGTTTTGTAAACTTAATTGAAGCTAATAGACACTTTGTATTCACAGGGATCTAGATCTTCCTTTGTGATCTCATTTGTAGGGTTGCTCGTGCGTACTTTTTCTCCATATTTTTGTAGAAGGCCATCTGCGAGGGTGGTAGAAGATATTTGAAGGCCATTTGCTAAGATGGCAGAAGACATTGAAGGCCATTCGCAAGGATGGTAGTATATTTAAGGCTAAAAAATCCAAAGCGTGGTGGTAAATGGAATTGATCCTGGGTAAGGCGGATTCAAAGTTCAAGAAGGCCAAGAAAGAAGTAGAGGAATTGTATTCCGAGAACAGCACATAGTTCTGGGAATGATCCAAGAAGAATTATCCCTTGAGGATGGAACCATTATATTTTTCTTCTCGAGCACTATAAAATCGACTACAAGAACTCTCAAATCAGATCAGCAATTTATTTGTAGCGGAGTAAACAAATTAGCTGACTGATCGGCTGACATGGTCCATTCACAAGGCAGAAACCATCCGTAGAGGTCTGTGTAAAGTGGCTTGTATGGCTTGTGCAAAATTACACTGCCCGTGCACATTCATGCGGACCGTTGCATAAGGGATCCCAATTTCACCTCCAAATGGCTAAGTATGGGCATGGGCAGCTCCATTTTACATGGCCCGTGCCGTTCCAATTTCCAAAATTCAATACTCACCCACGAGGTGTGAAAAATAGCACAGGATGCACCAATATTTTGAGCAAAAAGACCTTCCAGCCGACAAGCCTCACCAATTGACATGGGGCACACGAATAAGAAGTTCTAGTGGAGGCACCAACCCACGACCCATGAAAGCTCGTGCACTCCGCTATATATGAGGTTGCATGGCCGTGTCAGTTCATGCAGCCTGCACCACAAGAGGTTTCACGGACCGTGCCACGGTGCATGGGATATTTTACACGGATGTGCACGAGTAGTGCCGTTCGGCATTGGCCGTGCAAATTACGGCTGCTAGGGATTTTTGGCCATTTTTGGCCTTTTTCAAGGCCCCATAACCTACTACTATATATATGAACCTTTGTCTACTAGGGTTTAATTTTATGCTCATTTTTCATCTTTAAGAGTAGGCTAGAGAGAGAAAATACTCTACCTTCTTTCTAGGTTCTTTTTCTCTCTTCTCTCTATTTTTTCTTTTACCCAAAAATGTTGAATCCAATGTAATACTTAGGTTCAATGGTTAAGGAGTAGTTAATTAACTTGGGGATCATATTTTTATTCACGTATTAATGTCTATTTAGTGAGATTTCTTATATCTACCTATTTCTATGTTCTTTGTGATTATTATGTTGTCGTGTTCTTCATTTTCTTGTGAATTGCATGATTGTCACACTTAGTTAGCACACACCAAAGTCTACGATCATGTTGTTTCACTATTGATACCCCTCGGGGAGGGAAACCTAGATGCGCTTGAAGTTTTAACTATCGTTCGTACTATGTGTCACAAACACTAGAATAGGTTCATAGTTCTTGTTGTGATGAAATCGAGGATCGAAATGACATTAATCATGTTACACAAATATTCCCCAAGTGCTAGTTTATATAGTTTATTCTTGTGATCAATTGCATGCTAGTAGTTTTAGTTATAACAACCCCTCAATGCTTGTTTTATCAACACTGATTATTCCTAACACATGGTCTAATTGACAACCTAATCACGGTTGTGTTTAGTTTATTATTAGATTCATAACATCACTATGGACAACCCCGGTACTTGTAACTATCTACCAATCTTGGTAGTATAGTAGTAGGAACGGGAGCAACATTACAAATTTCATCTTTGACCCTTAATACTTGGCTTTTAATTAGATGATCTCCAGTGGTTGGTTGATTGATTAGCAACACTGGGAGGGTCCAAGTCAAATTTTGGTGTCGTTGCTGGGAATGTTAGTTTAACGGTCTAGTAGTTAACTTGTATAACGTGTTAGTTGTGTAGTTAATGTTGTCTTTATTTTATTTGTTGTTGTTGAGCTTTCTTGCTAGTATCCAGTTACTTCTAACCCTTTTTGCTAGTGTTATTTTTAGTTGGCTACTATTTTATTCCCGGTTTAAGGTACACACCTGTACCACGAACTTGGGAGTTTTACATTATCCAGCGGAATACACAGGTGGTAGGAACCGAAGGAATGGGAGATCTAGGTCAAAATTTCCACAAGAACCAATTTTGGTAGTTGTAGAAAGCAAAGAAATGGAGAAGTATAACCGCACTTTGAGGGAGTTGATGGCTTCAAATTTGGAGAATCAACCCCTTTGCATCATCTTTCCACCCTTTCCACCCAATGTGGCGTGTGAACTTAAGAGTGGTATGATCCATTGCTTGGCGACGTTTCATGGAATGGCCGCTGAAGATCAGAACAGGCATCTTTTGGAATTCCAACTAGTTTGTACCAACATGAAACTTGTGGGAGTCTAGGAGGAAGATTACAATTTGAGGGTATTTCCTCTCTCACTTTGGGATGCAGCTAAAGATTGATTGTATTACCTTCCACTCGGTTGCATCACCTCCTAGATGCACATGAAGCGTAGATTCCTCGAGAAATAATTATCATCTTTAAAGTCCGTGGTGTTGAAGAAACAGCTCTCCAATATCTCTCAGTTCACTAATGAGTTCCTTTACGAGTATTCAAAACGGTTAAAGAGGTTATTAGCAAGCTGTCCATATCATCTGTTCAAGGAGGAAGACTTGGATTACTATTTCTTCGCGGGGTCGTGTGATGATGACATGTGTATGGTGAAT
>JAULKK010293052.1:0-23346 GCA_032355705.1 Rubia peregrina
CACTGACACCGTGATTGATAAAATATAGCCATAATACAAGAGAAAAAATTATCATTTCTTTGCTTTTTTTAATACTTTTGTCTTTTTTTTGCTATAGTACCGATGAACAGTACCGCTAAACAGTCTGCTATAGTACCACCCCCTCCCGTGAACAGTACCGATGAACAGTACGGTGATTTATTATTTGTTTGGAAAAGGTGGAGAAGATTTTTGAAAAGTTTGGTAAGAGAGAAAAAAGTTTGGAGTATTTAGTGAAATCTGACTGATCGGAAAAAGGAGGGGAGAAGACTCAATTTTTTTGTAAAAGCTGGGGAATATTTAGAGAGACCTGACTGATACCATGATAAAATGTAAAACCCACAAATCATTGTGGCTATGTGTATTCATATATATATATAGTGAGTACAAATGGTATACAAGATATAATCAGATATGGAAAAAGATATACAAAACCAATCAGAAAGGGTATTCATTTCTTAACCTGATTCTAATTTATCTAATATTCTATTATTTATGACGAAGGGCTGCAATCTCTTCGTCCATAGCAGAAACCTAGGCTGGATCCTGAAGTGCAGATCGATAATCAGTCGGCTCTTTTTGAGCCAGAAGAGCCGCTAGAAAACCATGAGTATGAGTATCAGAGTAATTACAATGCTAAATAGCTCCAGTGGCAGAATGAGTGACCATTCTAGTGGGATGTGCCGGAGGTGTGAGTAGAGGCTTCCGAATGAGAGACTGCCAGAGACTGGACAGGTGTGGCCGACCGAGGGGGAGATGCCAGCCTGTTCGACGGAGAATTCTGGCTGACGGCTCCAGTCAAGCAGTAGAGGTCGATGCTGGAACCAAGTCAGCCAAACAAATGGTTCAAAGTGGAGGGGTCGATGAAATCGGCTGAGGTGCTGGTGACACCAATTCAGATACAGGACCAATAAATGCAGGGATGCCCAAAGCCGAAGAAGGAGAACTAGTCCTTGAATCCGTAGACAGAGAAAAAGGAAAATAAGTTTCATCAATACCGAGAAACATGAACCTTACCAGTCGATGGCCGAGACACCAAAACCCCTTGTATTGGGAACTGTACCCAATGAAAATACAAGGAATGCTGTGAGGAGATAGCTAATGATCGGCAAATGGTCAAACAAATGGAAACACCTGACAGCTAAATGGATGAAATTTGGCATAAATGGGATCCCGATGATACCGAAGACTACAAGGTGTAAAACCCTGTAAGACTGGAGTAGGTAGACGGTTGATAATGTAGACAACCATCGTAAATGCATCATCCCAGCGAGATATTGCTAGATTTAAATGAAACAACATCGTAAGGCCCATTTCTGCAACATGACGATGTTTGTGTTTTGCACGCCCATTCTGCTCCAAAGTATGGTGAACGTCGTTTCACTCACCAAAAATAATCTGCAAACTATATAGATGAGATTAGTATAGTAGCAAGTAGAGTCGATCCCACGAGAAACATATCAATAACTATAAATAATACCTACTAATATAGAACACTTTTAGTGTAGCCACCATGCCTTAAATTTCAAATTTACCTAACTAATGACACAAACTAACAAATACCAAATATGAATAAAAATGCATACTAATAACTATAAAAAAAAAGTATGAATAAAGTAATCGGCTCAGAATAACTCACATTAGTTAAATATCGATCATAGGCGCAATGATGAATTAATCCTTATGTATCTATCAGTTATAGGAAAGTAGGTACGCTTAACCTCCTCAATTCTCCTTATCTTGTTGACAATTGGCCAATTATAATTAACCAATTGTTTCCCTTATCAAAATGTCCCCAAAAATTATTCGATGCACCAGATACACATTTCAATAGCATTAAGAATCAAAAGAACCTGCTATAGCATTTACCAAAGTAAAAGAAAATTGTAACGCACACTTGATTGTTCCCCATCTTACTATTGCAGTCTTAGTTAGTTAGCTATTTTTCACAAGAATTCGCTACTTACTAAACCTTTCCAACGATTAAGTATTGGTGGAATTAGATAGCATTATCCCAATGACATTTATGTTAATTAGACTTATATATATCAAGAATAAAATTAAACCAAGAACAATCAAGAACACATAAGAATCAATTATAAAATAATTAAGCCTCACGATTCTTAAACTAATGCTTGTTATTCCATGCCGATATATGAATTAGCTACTCATAATAATTAAATACACAAAAAATATAATATAAAAATAAAATAAATAAAATATAATAAAACACTAACGAAATAGAGATGGTCTCCTGTGGCCTAAACTTTAGCAGAGACCTTAATGCAATTCTAGCTATATTCTAGCTTTAGAGACCTATCTCTAATAATTTTACAGGGACCTATCTATAATAATTTTACATTACAGGGATCTATTACTAATATTTTTACAGTAGTTTTTTGTCCATTTTCCCATCATTTTCACGCCATCTGTAATTTACAAAAAAAATTCGAAAAATTCAAAAAATTATTCTAAAAATGTAAAAAAATTAATATGATCAGCGAATTGAAAATTATAAACATCAACAAAAAATAGCAAAATATCAACGAAAATCATAAAATATCAATAAAAAAATTGCAGCAAAAACTATATAAAAATCAAATAAAATAGCAAAAAATATATTTAAAATAAAATAGAAATCAACAAAAAATAAAGAAAAAAATGTTGACTACAACTAAAAAAAATCAAGTGAAAATCATGAAAAATCAACAAAGCTTCACTTATAGTTTTTTTAAAAAAATACAAATATCAACCAATATTAAGCAAAAACTTAAACCATCAATTCCTATCACTTAAACTTCACCTAGAAAATAAAAAATGTCAACATAAGAAAAAAATACTACAGAAAATCAACTTATGTCACCCAAAACTACAAACATCAACTTGTATCACCTAAAACTCACCGAAAAAATGAAAACATCTACAAGAGAGAAAAAAAGTAAAAAACATCAACCCATACAACCCAAAAAAATTACAAAACATCGACTCAAATCAACTAAAACTCACTCGGAAAATGAAAAAATTAGCATGATAGAAAAAAAAACTAAAAACATCAACAAAAAAAATACGGTACCTTATTCACTCAAAAAATCATAGAACGTCAATAATTGTTTTTTAAAAAACTACAAATATGAACATATATCACCCAAAAGCTACAAACATCAACTCCTAACACTTGAACCTCATCCAAAAAAAAAATAAAAACATCAACATAAGGAAAAAGACACTACAAACATCAACTCCTATTACCAAAACCTCAACCGAAAATGAAAAACATCAACATGAGATTTTTTATAAAAAAACTACAAATATCATTCCATATCACCCAAAAAATGAAAAAGCTCAACTCATATCAATTGAACCTCTCATGAATAATGAAAAACATCAACAAAAAAAAAGAGTTAAAACATCAACAAAAAGTTATTGTACATCATGAATAAAAATTCTTTTAAAAAATGACCTGGTGAAATTTGAACCTGGGTCATTAACCTCAAAGTCCAGTGCAATAACCACTACACCAAAGAATGTTATTGAGTACACACTCAGTCAAATAACATTTAAACCTCAGCATATACCTCAAAAATATATACTCCATACTCTTTAAAAGATAAAGGCCTCTAACAGGTTTTGAAGGTAGGTCTCCAACCTCTAAGCCTAACAACCACTATGCAAAGAACTAATACTGATTGAACACTCAGTCACTTAACATTATACCTTAGTGGAAAAAAACATCATCAACAACAACATCCTCTCATCACAAACACACAGAGCACCTCAAACACACATCAACATCACACACAGCAAAAAAAGGCACATCAAACACACGCTTACCTCTCAGAAGACCATCGGCCAGCCGCCCTAGGAGTTCGTCACGGCAGTCTTGATGAAGGAAGGCGTAGCAGCGACATTGCGTTCATCGACCGGGATCAAAGTCACGCCATTTGAATTTGTCGGAGTTGAGCTCTGCGATGGCGGCATGTGGGGTTCATGCGCTAGAGCGTTCTTATCCAACATCGCGCGTGCATCTCACGTGGGGGGGGGGGGAACCACCGGAGAAGCACTTTCCCCGTCTGTAAATTTGTGCTCCGCCGTCGCTACCTCCTTTGAATCCGTGCTCCACCGTGGATGCATCGCTAGATCAGACCTCTTGTATCTTCATTTCTCATTGACTTCTTTGCCCCACAGCATCCTCCTCCTCTGCTGGACATCGCGAACGGACACGAATTGCCTCACCATCACTGGAGACAAATTCGATCGGTACGCCGACGGCGAATTAAATCGGTACGATGCCACCGGAGTGAAACTTCACAACGGAGAGGTGGAAGTTGGGTTCATATCAGTGGATAAAGACGACGGAAAATAATTTAAAATTTGAAAGATTTTAGTATTTATATATTTTTTTATAATTGCTCAAAAGGTCCGTAAATTTATTAGCATATTTTGAAAAAACCCCATCCCAAAAAGAAACTTACAAAAATTGCACAATAAACCCTGACCTAAAATTTAGGCGGGCTAAAACAAGAATTTGTAAAAGAAATAAAGAAAACAAACCAAGCCAAATAATTTAATTTGATCCGCTCGCATGCATGCACCAAGAAATTACCAATTCTGGGATAGGGATTGCCTAGGAAGGTACACAGTCAAAACTGAATATCATAATACTTGGAATACTTTAGATCAACACAAACCATCTAGCTCAGCCTCGGCTTTGAACGACAACACGGAACATGATAAACAGTTATGGAAGAAGCTGTGGAACTCGACGTCATCATATGGGCAATTTGGTGTGCCCAAAACAAAGCAACAATAGAGCAACAACAAATCTCTGTGGAAGCCATCTTAGAAATCTTCAAAGCTACATAAATGTATGAGTCACAACAAGATTCAATAGGAAATTGGTTTCTGGCCAACCCAAATTCAGACCAAGCAGTACTGGATCAAATACAGCTGGAGGAACCAAAACAAGCCACAGTTGGTGAGCTTCAATTGATATGGCATACACAGGATGTGCATCTGAATCCCATCTACTACAACTGGACACACATTGACATTGATGCGACCTTCAGACCCTAAGACAAAGAGGCAGCTGCATCTTGGTTGGCTACACAAGAAGAATGGTCAAGTGGATGACAGGGATCGCAAAAATATCAGGGCCCTTTCGGCAGTTCAGGCGGAACTCATGGTTCTTCATGAGTCAATGACAGATGCAAGGAACAGAGTGATAACAGATATTTGTGTACGAACAAACTGCGAAATGACTCAACCACATACACAACTTTTCAAATGTTCCACCAGGTCTAACAGGGCTAGTTAGAAGCATTATAATGCTAGCAATTGTATTCAATCGAATACATATAATCAAAGTCCCAAGATTTATTATAATTAATGGCCATAACCTGGCAAAACATGTGATAGGGGCTACCACCTACTCCCTCCGCCCCATGCTCATTGAAGACTGTGAAAAAGTAAATAAGCAATTTAAAGTGAAACAGAGGGAGTATATGGCAATATAAGCGTCCGACTGTTCGTTTTTTTAAAAAATAATTTCTCACAAAACGAATTCCGCCGGCGAAAAGCAAAAAGACTAAAATATATTTTATAACCTAACTACTCCTCTAAGTCTGTATATAACTAATGTCTTCTCTCGCAAATTCTCCGGTAGAGGTGGGTTCAGGTGAGAATACCCTCTTAACGTAAGAATACTCATTTATGTGAGAACAAATATAAGTAATTTAATTCCGTAATCGGGTGGTTTATATTAGATGCTCATTGCTATATTGGATTAGTAAAATTTCACGGATGATTCCCGGGTCACAAGAGACAACCTTGGCATACATTTCGTTTGGATGTTGGGCTAAGCGTATCCAAATTAACATGTAAAATTTTTATGGCAATACATTTCGCTTGGTAAGCAGCGCTACGCGTATCAAACATGTTAAAATTTTAGCCTAAAATAATGTTGCCGCTGGCTCTATTGGGATATATGACAATTTTAAAAAATATTAATTTCTTTTATTTTGGTGGTGATAAATATATTTATTTTAAAATAAAACTTACAACTTACATTTGAAACACTTACAGGCATTGATTGAAGAACCTATGCGTTGTACTCTAAGCACCAAATTAATTTTGTAGCATACAAGATATAAAAAAGTTTACATTTGAAGCACTTGCAAGTAACAATTGAAGCACCTATGATTTATACTCTAAGCAACACGTTATTTTCGTGGAACATAAAAGAAGCACATACTAGTTACATTTGAAGCACTTACCAGCGATGGTTAAAACACCTACGAGTTGTACTCTAAGCACCAAACTATTTTCATAGCACACAAGTTATAAAATAAGCAACTACAACTTAGATTTGATGCAGTTACAATAGTTGATTGAATCACCTACGAGTTTTACTCTAACCACCAAGTTATTCTCGATTAGTTGTAGCATGCACAATTTATAAAAGAAGCAACTACATATTACATTTGAAGCACTTACAAGCAACTACCTACAAGGTATACTCTAATCACCAAATTGTTTTCATAACACACACACGTTTTAAAAGAAGCACCTACAAGTTACATTTGATGATCTCACACACTTGAAACATTTATGATTTGTATAAAGTTATATTCTTAGCACGCAAGTTATAAAAGAAGCACCTACATGTTACATTTGAAGAACTTAAAAGCAATAGTTGAAGCACATAAGAGTTATACTCTATGCGTCAAGTTACTTTAGCAGCACACATAAGTTATAAGAAGCACTTACATGTTACATTTGAAGCGCTTACAAGCAATAATTGAAACAACTCCGTAAGGCTGTACTTTAATAATCAAGTTATTTTTATAGATCGCACAAGTTATAAAAGAAGCACCTACACTTTACATTTGAAACACTTAAAAGCAATTATCGAAGCACCTGCGAGTTGTACTTTAAGAATCAAGTTGTTTTTATAGATCTCACAAGTTATAAAAGAAGGACATACATGTTACATTTGAAACACTTATAAGCAATTATTGAAGCACCTACGAGTTGTATTCTAAGAATCAAATTGTTTTTATAGATCACATAAGTTATAAAAGAAGCACCTACAGGTTACATTTGAAGTCATTACAAGCAGTAAATGAAGCAACTACGAGTTGTACTTGAATAACCAAGTTGTTTTTTATAGCACACACAAGTTGCTTATCATGTTATTTTTATTAAGTGAATAATTTATGATTAAATATAATATAATATTCTTATTTTAATTATATGAAAAATAAATTATCATTTTATTTATTATTTAAATATTAATATGTTTTAAAAAAATTATTTTATTGAACAAGTTATAAGAATTTTACTATGATTTGGATTGATTTGGGTTGATTTCGTGACCCAGTACGATTTGACCCAAACTAAACTATGGGAATTTTGACCCGACCCATTTGACCCAAAAAATTTGAGTCAATTTAGATTGGGACAACTGACCTGCCCCAACATGCGGGTTAGCATGACCAGCCCAAGTAAGCAAGCAAGCATCAGTTCACAGAAATCAGTTGTGAAAGAAGGATTGGAACTACTAATGTCATGCAAATGTAGGACATCAATTGACATGCAAATGTATGCAAGCAGAAAATCAACTCACAAGTTGGGCAAAAAAAGGTCAAATATTTTACAATTTAGGTCAGATGGATTTTTCCAAGCTGATGGCCCAAACGTTAACATGTACAATGAATCCTTTGGGAAGGTTATAACCACCAATCTTCATATTCGCACTCACCTTGCGTGGAAGCATTGGGGGAGTGGTAGGGTGCAGTCTGAGAGCTTCCTTAGCTGTACACTGCATCTTCTAAAGTCATCGAATGTAAGAGTGAATCCCATAGAAACTACAAGGAAACCAAGACCGACAGTGAATAGATCTGTCCTTGGGAGTAGCGGCACTGCTAGGAAGATCTCCCGGTACTTTTGTGGCAGCCTTGCAGACTAATGTCACATTTCTTATTATCATAAGAAGAGTAAAAAGTATCAACATGAGTAAATTAATCAGAGGAAGGTAATTGTCTAGTCTAATGTAATATACTATAATAGCACTGCAAACAATGTAAGACATTTAACAATGCATTCCCATGAAAGAAATGCATTGAGAGAGGGAAGAGCAGTTTGTCAGCAAAAAGTAAACCATTATAATGCAGAGTGAATAACATCCATCTTTCTCGATTTTCAAGCCAATTACAAATCAATCTCCTAATATATTCAATCATAATCACCTTTCTGAATAATTCAAGTAGATTCATGGGACACACTACAGCATTTAGGTGATATCAAGGTTGTCTGACAGAATCAATGATCACTAGCACTAAATCGTGATCCCCAGATTAAGTTCTACTGCATTATATGGGGAAAGTCAAATTATCACTAGAGTGAGAATTACAAGGAAGATAGGTTCAGAAATAGAGATTATCCACATGTGAACAAACGTGCAACACCAAACACCGAAAAACTAGCAGTAGTTTGAAGACTTTGAATCGGAATCACATATTTCAGTACTTGTTCCATTTCAACGCATTTAAATTCACTATATTGGACTGTTTACATTACTTACAAATTCATACAAAATGCAGAAAAATGTGGAACCAGAAAAGGATTAGGGAACATCAGATATATGGAGTAACAATTCCATCGGAAACCCCATTGTAATTTTCTGGTACTACATTTTCTAAACTAAAAAACTCAATATAAAAAACCAACCTTTGGAGAATGAAAACATTCAAAAATCAAGAAATCTACCTCGATTATATCACAGTTATTATTTTACATCGATTCTCAAAGTTTTCTAGAGAGCTGGTGATCTTGTTTCGCGCCAGCTGCTTCTTTGATGAATTGATAGATGTGCAGGTGGTGGTGAATGAAGAATCAATTTGTAGGCCTTCTTATTGAAGTTCGATATCTTCGAAATCCTTATAAAAAGAAAATTCAAAGAGAATCCGTGAAAGAAAACTCTAATTGAGCAACACCAATGAAACACAAACTAGAATCCCTCAAAATCGAATCAAACCTGATTGGACGGAGTAATCAAATACCTAGTTCTATCCGTCATGAAGAACGCCATGATGGAATTGTGGATAACAGTTCGAATTTGAAATAATCCGGAATAAGGAGATGGAATGAACTAACCAAAGAACACAAATTTTTAACCAGAATCAGGGTCCATATGAGTAGCATTTTGACCCGAAGAAGATCCGCGAATTTGGCCATTTATTAGCTTTAATGTTATATTTTCAATTGGAAACAATTAATATATTTTTTCTCAATATGGGAAGTGAATATATTTATTTTCTTCAAATCCACATTTCTTTAATAATTTGCTTTTCACCCCATAACTTCAACAATTCTGCTTTTGCCTCCCTTCCTTCATCCCTGAAATAATGTCTTATAAAATAATAACATTTTCCATTGGAGCACATTGTCTCATTAAAAACCTTAACCTGAAAAACTAAGAGGGAAAAAACCTTTGGTTAAGGGAAAAAGAGTACAATGTATAGCTTCCTCTCAATTCTTTATAATCCATGAATTCTTGCACCAAAAACACCTAAAAGTGCAAATTACATCTCAATAAAATCATATAATGCCACAAAATATGAATACAATAGAACACACATCAGAGTAGATGGACAAGAAACCTGATAATGTATCCCTTTTGCCGCAAAATGAGAACATAGTCGAGTGTTAAGAAATTCATTGCCACCATCACTCTGAAAAATCTTATTTTTTTTGTCTAAAACTGGTTTTCGACAAACGCTTCAAACTGCATGTAGGTGTCAACAAAATATGATTTGTGGTGAAGTGGATATAACCAGGTAAATCTAGAAAAATCATTCACATATAAAGCGTAGTATGCAAAACCATTTCCAGATAAAACCGGGGAAGGCCCACACAAATCACTATGTATTAAATCAAGAACATGCTCAACACATTTATGGTTCTAAAAAAAAGTCAACCGTTGACCTTTTGCCATAACACAAGGGGCGTAGGTATGCGGTTTGGGCAACAAAGATGAAACTGAAAGCAATCCAGACTTATTCAAACTAGATATAACAGCACTAGGTACATGGCTTTAGAGTGCATGCCATAGCTCGTAATAAGCTTGACTCTTATTCTGCTGTAAAACTGAAACAAATGAAGTCTCTCCCCGGTCCAAAACCTAAAGTTCATCCTCATTGTGCCCCCGACCCACGATGACCCTAGTTACTTTGTTCTGAATAACAAAGTTTTGATCATCAAATGTAATCAGTACATCCATATCTCTAGTTGACATACTAATCGACAATAAATTCTTAGTAATTTCAGGCACAACTAGAGCATCAGATAATCGTAAATTCTCATAAACTTTAGAATCACCAACATGAGATATCATAATAGGAACCAGCAAGAACTCGAGATCGGTTCCGTCATCTGATAGCACGTCGCAACATAATGACTGAGTCATCCACACTAGGTGCAATGCATACCAATGTGGCCGCGGACTGGACCAGCAGCCTGAGACCGAGACCAGGACTGCCGGCCACCGCACCAACTGGCGAAATGGCCACCACGACCGAAGCGTGAAGGCCACGCGTGGCTGCTGGTGGGTGATCCCACACGCGACTGACTGGGGATTAGTCGCCGGTCCAAAAGGTTACCGGTTCGGCGGTTGGTCCTGAATGTCCCTGCAAATTTTGTAAAAATGCCTTGTTGTTTTTGGTACGGGCAAAAACATCCGCATACAATGGAGTATGGACAAAATTAATTAAAGGGGTAGAAAAATCCTTATAGTCATGACCAAGAGCGGTAAAAAAACCATACTATCTGATCAACATTCAAAACTTGATTGCCCATTACAGATAATTGTTTAAAAATATCTTTAAACTTGAGATGTAGTTCATGAACTGTACCATTTTTGCAAGTACCGTGTGCATCTGCATGAAGACGAAGAATGTTAGAGGCACTGCTGTACATATAAATATGAGCGAGATTATCTCAAATTTCCATGACCCAGACCAGTCATATTATGAAGTATCAGTTTTGGTATTTCTCGAGAGATAAGCCAACCACTCAATTTTTGATCTAGATACACTTTCCTTATTGTTGAAAATAGTGAAAATACCTGTGCTAGGAAGCCAAATTAGCACCGAATGGGTTTGCAAATTAGCACTGATAAAATTATTGCGCATGGCAGGTGATATTTTTCGGTGGCAGAGGTGGATTTGAAAAATATATGTTTTTTGCACCAGTTTGTGAAGAAATGATATGAAGATTTCATGTAACTGATGCCAGCAATGTAAAAATCATCTTAGCACCGATTGTCTTGTGAACAAACTGGTGCTACCGGTGTATTAAATGCTCACTTACCCACTTTTTTGGCAGGTAAAAAAGTTCGTGAGTTTGGTGGTTTGGTTCATTATGGATTTTTTGGAGGAAGAAGACACTAAATGCACTTCAATGACACTACAAGAACCAACACATATTACCTCAGTTTTACAGGGATTTTTACCTCAATTTTCAACCCTTTAAAAATAGAGGTAAATACGGTTGTAGTAAAAAGTATATTTTTACCTTGGTTTCAAACCGAGGTAAAAAGTATTTTTTACCTCAATTTTTCTTGAAAAGAACCGAGGTAAATAGTTTTTCAGTCGATGACCATTCCAAAAACAGAGCGATGTCGGTCCCTATCTGAGCCTGCCGACTAACCCATCTTCGTGCGATGTCGTTGTGGCTGATGTTGACTAGAAAATCTGCGATGTCGATCATGATTGTAAGCGATATCACGTGATTTTTTTACCGACGTGGCTCAATATGGGTTTTAACCACGGATTTGAACCGTGGTACATTATATATATATATATTTATTTACATAAGTTTTTAGCAGAAAAACTGGAGTAATTAATAATGTGACCAACCGAGGATCAAGTAGTGAGCCAACATCGGGTGGAACGAATGAAGTGTCGATGTGCTTGAGAGAGTGCGACGTCAGACTATTCGATATCGTATTTGCCAAAATTTCTTATTAGGTGATGTGGCATATCAGCAAACACGATGTCGTTTTAAATGACCAAGGTTGCACGTATATGTCCTATTAGGGTTAATTTTTTGTTCCTCGTGACGTGTCTGTGATGTCGATTATTGCGCCGTGGTTCATGGAGCAACTTTGTCTTGTTATGTGCGACCAATGTCGCTCCATTTGGTGTACTGTCGTTATCCTTTTGCAAACTGTGAGCGATGTCTTTCCATTTTAATTAGACTAGTTGAATTGTAAATTATACTGCGGGACGTAGGTTGAAGTGTAAAATAGAGAAATAGATATTTATAGAAAAGAAGACTTGGCGTTGAATGCCCTTTCATATTGCATGTTACTACACCATGTATGAAACATATACACATCAAGCATGAAAACTGCACCATCCATACACAAAGTATGTTATTAAAATTCTCACAAAATGAACTATACCATTGATACTCCATAGCTAGCTAGAGATCTATATCAAAGTGTCAAAAAATACCTTGAAAAGTATCAATGAGAATTTTAGAGAATCATGATTTAACAAAAAATAAACCTAATCCAAGTTCCTCATATGGTTGATGGGTTAAGTAAATGCTTCAAATTATTTACCATCATGGAGAGTGCCCAACTTTCGCGTACATCCTCCAAAAGCTTGATGGGGTATGGTTCTTTGTTCTAAAAAATATATTACGATAATGAGTAATTTCATAATCGATAAATAGGTTGTGCGTAGTCATGAAATTATTGATTAGATTTAGTACGTGAAAATAATTGATACTTTTTGAAGATCAAATTTATTATCCCTCATAAGCAAGACCAAATCCTTCATAAAGTGCATGCAATAGTAGCCACTTTCCCACACGGTCACTTGTTTTTTATGCTATTTGAACGAACAAATTGTTCACAAACACATAGTTAAGTACTTATAACAATACTTATTTCATAATACAATTTTGAAGTTAACTGTAACCTTGAGGGACTTCCATGTGCACCTTTGTGCTTGGTAATCATGTGATCTATCATCACCTTAGTAATTGCGAATGGAATAGTTTCTAGGGGCGTTTGATGTAATGGATCGTAGCAGAACATCGAGTTTGATGGAAGAATGAAGATGGCCACCATCCAATGTTGGCCAAAAAATTGAAATTGTCATTAACTCAATACAATCCCATAATCTTTAATAGAATCCAAACAAGAGTAATGCAGTAAGTAGAGTTAACTCACCGCTCGTAATAAGGTGCGCTATATATGGAATTATCCTTTTGCATCAACCGGGAGTTCAAATAGGCTAAACTCTCCTCCATCGCAACATAGTCATGTTGGATCTTTAATGGGAAAAGAACCCTTATCCACCCTTTGAATTTGGAAACAGATTGTACATGAAAGAGCCTATAAACATGGTTAGTCTTGCTAGATTAAAGCCAATTGCATTACTAATATCGATGATTCAAGTTAGGGTGAAACATTAATACTTACATGCAATGTAGTTTCATCATGGGAGGGGGCACATTATTGAAATTGAAAAAGTCTTCAAAATCATCTTTCTGGATAATTGGATTTATCCAGTACCCAAAAATACTCACTTCCTCCACAGGAATTTTGTACGAACGTGAGGGAGGGTGTACCGTCACAATTGTGTGCATGTTCTTTAGGGAACCTTCCTTCACGGGATTGAATGGCGGTGGCCTCATTCTAGAGATACGAGACTTTGTTAGTTTTGGATCCCTACATGGATCGGGTAATGTTGCCGAGCTACTAATCCTTGTCTCGATCTACATGAAATCAATCGTAAAATTTATGTATGAAACATTTGTCTCAACGCACAAGTAATAGTATATCAATTATTATATTATACCTTATTTTGTCTCAACTCACAAGTAATAGTATATCAATTATCATATTATACCTTCTTTGTAGGCCCGTTCTCCAGAATATCGACCAAACGAATGGGTCATTCAACAAACATTCCCAATGCCTCGTCCACCGTACTGGTCTCAGTTTCTGGAATTGGAAGAACCACACCATCTACGAGGGTCTTTGTGACATTGACCATTACGTTATCATTTGCGACCAAATTATGATGATGCACTCGTATCAATGTGTACACTTTACCTTCCGCAACGATGTGGCTCTCTCCATCAACACGTTTGGCAAGTATTATGCACAAAGAGTTATCCTACACAAGAAGACTTGCTAATTTGAGATATGAATAGTGTTATATATATATACTTATACCTTCATGTTGCGTTGGGTGGCCTCTACTAACTTTGTTCCCAGTCGATCATTGGCTAGGGGTGTTGAGGAAGTCGGAGACGATGGTACGGGCCCATTATCACACTCTGGATGGTCATGTGTTCAGGTTGTCAGAGTAGCAATGCGAGAGGGAGTTGACGGTGTTGGTTTACTACTTTCAATGATCCCGGAGTTATTCAAGCATCTTACACAAGTACGTGTTTGACCAACACCCATTCGATTTGGAAAAATTAGGAGGCCATGCCATAGCCATATTTAATTTTTCCATTTCACCAAAAAATATATATTATTAATTGTACTCCAGAATACTATTTCCATACTATTTCACTTGGGTCTAGTATTTGGGCTCGCATATATTCACTTTGGGCTGAAAGCTTCATCCATTTGTGCGACGTCGCTTATACGTCGGATAAATGTCAGTCATATCGACCTTCAAGTGAAAAGTCGGTTGATGTGGTCTCCACCCATTAATGTCCAAGCCCATTTTGTTTCAAGTACTGGGTTGGTTGTATAAATCAACCCAGTTTTATTTATGATATGAATCTCCTTGCGAAGACTCTAGATTGTGGAATTTTAGATCTTTGACCACACAAGAAATCTCACCTAACCTAGTGTAGGTGCACAAATTTCAAGAGTCCAGCCCTCTGGGTACTCTCAATCTCACTTGCTCACTAACTAGGCCGCATGATTAGTTCACAAGGTTATTGATACTTAATTAACCCACATAATTAAGTAGCAATGAAGACGCTCGCAAGCAATGAGTATAGCTCAAAAATTCTGAATATTTGATTAATAAAAGGTTGTACAATTCTCAGCCAACCCCCTCTTTTATAGGGTGGATTTCGAACCAAAACCCTAATCACAAATGAAAACTGAATCGACTTATAGCAGCTTTAAGAAGCTAAAACCATATCTAACTAAAATACCTAAATTAAACCCTAATATGACCGAATTCTTCAAGAAGTAAGCTTGAAGAATATTACCTTATCTAATTCTAATCAGAATAAAACTCCATATTTTTGAAGCCCTAATGGGCTGGGTCAAAAATACTAACTCTTCTGAAGCCCACATGGCCTTGTTATTGGACTGAAATAAAATAATGTTACAACAGTTTACATAGATCACACTACCTCATTAAAAACCTAGTGGGAAAAAAGAGTATAGTGTCCTTCACGACGTCTTCAGTTAATCGACGAGATTGAATAATTAATCCAAGCGCTAGCCGACTTATTCTTGAATCCTTAATCATGAAGTTGATCCATCAAATAATTCAATGCCGCATCCCTAAGCTTTGTTCTTGATCTTGTCATCGGTCCAACCATGTCAATTAAAGGATCCCGAACATAACCCTTTAATGTTTGATCAAGTCATGAAATGTCTTCATTTATGGTGGTAGTCATCTTGGCATCTCCATCAATTTAGGTACGCAGTCGCTAATATATTTCTTAGCCTACAATTTTGTCGTATCCGTGACCGCATTATGAATTAAAAATTTAGATCCCTTTGCTCGAATCCTGCCAAAAATTATTTGGGCCCTAGGGAAAACTCCTGGCCCAGTACGTATGAACAACGACGTCGTCCGTCTTTCATTGAACTTGCTGTCCCTTGCAAAAATGATCAGCGACATCACATAAATAGTTGAAACGACACCATTTGTGGCAAAGTATATAAACTGCTCCTCCTCGACCCACTAACATTCCTAAACCTCGACTTCAGACCTAAACCTACTCTTCTGGAAAAATTGGTTAAAAACCCATCAAATCTGTAAAAAAAACTTCCAATATTGATATATAATCTACCCAAAAATAGTTGAAGCATTCCCGTTCAACAAATCATAGTCGCAATCTGTTCCAAGGGAACCCCACAAAAACCCTAGCCAAGGCAACAATTGTTTAAGCAATTTATTCAAATGTTTGTATGCTTTCCTTTACTTATTTCCATCCTAATATGTTGTTTTCACTTCAATGAAGATGAATGAAGTGTTTGATTGAGTTCTCTAAATTTTTAATTTTTAAGGGGTGTCCTTATTTAGGTTTTCATTTTATCTTTTTAGGCTTAGGGGCAATGTTTAGGTATTTTTGTGCCCAAAACATGTTGCTTGCTGTTAAAATAGTTGTCCTTATCGTTGTACTTGCTTTTGAATTTTTGGGTACACTTCCACACATATTCGGCTTTGTCGATAGGACATGCGATGTTGCACATTCATACATATGAATATGCAATTTCGCATTTAACATATCGGTCTTGCCGACATGTCTGTTGAGTCCATGCGATCTCGGTCAAAAATTAAATTCAAGTGGCTGTATGGTATGTTTGAATTAGCTTTTCATATTTTATTGTTCTATAGATATCTCCAGTGAAGAAAATCAAGAAAAGGGGAAAGGGCCAGAAAGAGGGAGCAGGTACCTCCCGCTCCAAAAAGACAAGGACCGTTGATGCCCTTCCATCGCCAACATTCAATAAAAAAAGCTTTTTCACCTAGTAAAACGAGAAGCATTTTGAATTTGTGAGGAATAAAAGGGTAAAGGAGGTTAGAGCAATGCGGGCCGAGAGCGTAGAACAACTCCACTTGGACATTTTCCTTGAACCATTCAAACCTTTGGGAATGGTGGTCAAGGAGTTCTACTCCAACTTCACTCTTCTAACCAACATAAACTACCAAACAAGAGTCAACAGCGTAACCATGGTCCTGACGTTAGAGTTGATCAACAAGGTGATTGGTTGCACATTTGGAGGAGATAATCAGCCGGAGGTTATGCCAATGCAAATATGCTGCAGGGACTCATGGCCTCCTAGGGCCAACGAGGATGATCCGGTAGGGGCCCTCGACCCCAACCTTATAGTGGAGAAGTACTTCAAGATTAATGTGGGCAACATGTTCATCACGCCGAGGTCCGTCAAGATTGATGTACTAGATCTTGAAAGAGTATAATGTACAACATCATTGTACAAATTCTTATCCTACTATCAACGAGACTGTCTTGTACTAGCAAGAGCACCACGCAAAATAATGGTGTATACATCGAATCCGAATCCATGTTGCATTCAAGCAAGAGAGATAAAAACCACGTTACTGTGATGACATTTCATGGGGGAAATTGTGAAGATTTTGAGAACTGGGTTACGTGGAGTTCAAAGTTGTTGTCTTCAAGTGCATGTGGGTGGAAAATGATGGCATCGTTCGGTTTGAGAAACCGGCAGGCCTTACAATGGTGAACTTAAATTGCTTGAGATACGATGATGACAATTTTATCTTAGGCGGTCAAGCACATCAAGTTTTCCACGTTTAAGACCCCCACAATGAGAAATGGCACGTTATGCTTCAAGGGAAGAAATTCCATTTCGAAGAGGGGATTGACTGACTCATCTCAATTAAAAGTCCAAAGTTTTCATCTGCCTTTCCCACCATGGAGAACGTTAGTGGAGCAGTTGCAGTTAAATGTTGATATGGCGATGGATTGTGGGTTGACGAGAATGGTCGGAGGTCACATTGTTTTAAAAAGGAAAAGATAGAAAGTGTGTTGCTTAGGTAGATGTTTTGGAACTATTCCATTCATTATTTTGATTTTTCGGCATGTTAATTGTAACAATCAAATTTCGTTGTTTGGAAATATGCGAGGGTTGATGGAGGTAAAGATGAGTTTTTATTTTTTTGGATTAGTGTATTTGTTTGTAATTAATTTTCTTGACTTTAAAGCAGCATTATACTGCTGCTTTTCATAACTAACACTGGTTTAAAGGCCAAACCAACTGGTGCTAGAAACAGAGCACCTGCTTTATTTTTTGAGATTTCTGGTTGTGCCTATAATTTTTTTATTTAAACATTTAAGCAACCTAAGGAGGTTGCGTACAATATTCACGCACACCTAGGGGTCTGGTGATGGCAAGAACAGTGAGGAGGTATTACACTCATGGCCTACACCATCTACGGCATGGGCGGATCCACTATTAAACCCGGGGTGAACGAATTTTTTTTTTTTTGCAAATTTTTACCCTTAATTTTTTTAAAAAAAATAGTGCACCCATCAATTATCCCCAAATTCAAAAATATAGTGCACTCCACCAATATATATTATTCGTGCACCCCGTATAGAAATTTCTAGATCCACCACTGATCTACGGTTATTGTCATGTCTGGTTTTTTCATACATTTTAAACTAGTGCTTCTTTTCTTGTAAATTTAATGGAATGGTGAAGAAGTGAACTTGTATATGAAGAACATTGACGGTGAGAAGTTAATGGTTGGGGGGGGGGGGGGTCCCCAAGATAGTGTGGCTTGCGTTCGAGTTTGTGTGTCGATCCTGCATATGAAGGAAAGGTTGCCATTCGCCAACCAACAATTAAACAATACAGGTGAGGCGTTGGGAGCGTTATTTATTAACCAAAAATTTTGATTGGTTATGGAGAGGCCTTGCTAGTGAATATTGCAAAAAAGTGTGGCAGCGAAAAAAGTCTTGGAAGGAAAGCAGCCACACATTCGGATGATGATGCAGACATAATAATGTCAAGTGAAGATGAGGTAAAATTTTAATTTATTAACTAAAATTTTACCTCAGTTTTGGATTCTTCACTAAATGGACTTTAATCATGTTTGTCTCGAGAAATTAGGAATACATCGACAACAGTACCTTCCAACTCGAGCTACGAAACCTGAAGTCGCCGGTCTGAGAATGCAGCCAACAAACCTTTGACATTAGTACATCTATTGTTTAACTCACAATTACATGAAATCCTCTTTTACTAAATACCTGAATCCCTAACATTGGAATGTATCATTGTAACCCAAATCATCAACAAGTGGACAAAGAGATATCACCATATGCACGAGTACGTCGACAATGTTAATGACATTTTGGAGATATATGAAGGCTCCAATTGTAGAGACTTCTACATCCACTTCCCAAAGTCTACATTTGCCAGAAAAGATCGAGTACATTTGTACAATCAACTTGGAGACACTCATCGATTTCGAGCGCGAACATGGGAAAGATTGAGAGATGACTTGGATCGCTAGCTCACAAATGGATATGTGGATGGGGTGTTATCACCAATCACGTATTTCCCAAAAAAGTTTTCATTCCAGTTGGGTTAAAAATGTTCATATTGTCATAGGTATATATGGCAGCAAATCAACATAACTAACTGTGGGCACTTCTAATTTGTCCCATCTTCCACGGACAGTAGTGGCGGATTCAAAATAATTTTCTAAACTGGAACATTAACATTAAAGAAAATAGTTAATCATTTCATATGATTAGCTTAATTGTGTATTTTTAGATATGCTTAAGAATTTTACTTGAAAGTGTTTATAGTAACATATGTGAAATGTGAATATTTATAGATTTCAAAATGATAAAACTAAAGATATTTCTTCATATTTTAAGCCGGACTCTAACTGTAAAATTCAAAATATTTATATTTTAAAGTTCACACCAACTTATTACTTTTCATTAAAATATAAATGGGTTTCATTCTAAATTTGATATTATTTTATTATAACAATTTGTACATGGATTTCAAATAAAATCCAGTATTTAATTTATAAAATTATTTGGAAAATTACTCAAACATTATAGTAATTAAACCGATGAAATATTTACTCATTAATAGTAGTCAATACATATGCAATCATTCAACAAAAAAATAAACTTAAATTAAAAGGAAAATCATATTCAAATCAAATTTAGTACGATATGGATTGATATATGTAGAATAACATGTATCAGACTCTATATTTGATATTTTGTTTTTATTATAAAAATTTGTACATGGATTTCCAAATAAAATCCGGTATTTAATTAATTAATTTTTTTTAAAAAAATTACTTAAAATTATAGTAATTAAATTGACAAAATATTTTCTCAAAAAAATTACTTAAAATTATAGTAATTAAATTGAAAAAAATATTTTCTCATCAATAGTAGTCAATACATATGCAATCATTCAACAAAAAAAATAATTAAATTAAAAGGAAAATCATATTCAAATCAAATTTAGTACGATATGGATTGATATATGTAGAATAACATGTATCAAACTCTAAATTTGATATTTTATTTTTATTATAACAATTTGTACATGGATTTCCGAATAAAATTCAGTATTAAATTTAGTATTTTTTTAAAAAATTACTTAAACATCATAGTAATTAAATCGATAAAATATTTCCTCATCAATAGAAGTCAATACATATGCCATCATTCAAAGAAAAAATAACCTAAAATTAAAAGGAAAATCATATTCAAATCAAATTTAGTACGATATGGATTTATATATGTAGAATAAAATAAAAATTTGTGCATATATCAGACTCCAAAGCTGCAAGATTACTCCAAAACTGCAAGATTACTCCAAAACTGCAAGATTATTACTAAAATCAGATGTATACATTGGGGCACGTGCCCCATTGATAGGCAGACATACCACTGAAGAGCCTAAAATTGTGCAAGACTTGACAATATTTTTCGCACCACAAGAAAATTAAGCAGAAATCTATGTGGTACTCTAGCACAGAATGTAAGCACACAACATCCTTCCTAATAGCTCACATATTGACTCTGTTCAGTGGTGGATTTACTAGGGGGTTAGATGGGGCTCCAACCTTGCTAAAAAGAAAATAACTGGAAGAAATTTTGTAAATTTTCCCACTATCCCCTTATAATACAGAAAAGTTTTAGGAAAAACAGCAAAAAATCCTATCATCTCCTGCCCAACATATTTTGTGATTCCGCCCTAGACTCTATTGAATTTTACCCTTAACTCGTGCTGCATTGGTCACAGCTCCCATTGGTTCCTCGTCATCATCCTCCAAGTACAGATGAAGTTTTCCCCATTGACACCTTGAAGAACGATATCCAACGTTAACCCAACCATCAGATATGAGCCAAAGTTATCTCCAGGTTATTTACTACATAACTTCTTTATTTACATAATACATTTCAAGCATTCCAACAAGTCTCCTTTGATTTTTAATTATGTTCGTTATATATTCGCAACCTTGCACAGAAATATCACAGGGAAGTGAGAAAGATTGAACAACCTCTCGAGTACACTTGGAAGATAACAAACTTGGAGGTAATTCTTATTTACAAGTTTTTTCATGATAGCAAGATATTTTTTTAAAAAAATAAAGCATCCACCATCGGTGGATGGGAGAAATAAATTGGGCTCTCCTAACCCCTCAATAAGCTCCCAAAATAGGAAAGTAGAGTATAGGTTACAATATACATGAGCAGAAACTATAGCTAATCTGTAGAGGGCTCTAATGATGTTATTGTATATGTTTCCTGAGCTTGACCTCCACCCCTCGTGTTAATCAATTCATGCCAGATATCCAATAAGATCAAACAGAAGCAAAGTGACAGCTGCAGAGAGCCTTGTTGTAGTGTTAAATTTGCAAAAGACTCTGTAGTATTCACAGATTCCTCAAAAAAGAAACGTCTTACAACCGGCAACTGAAAGCATGAGTTCAGAAAATCCGCAGGCAACTGAAAGCAGTAGTTCTGAAAATCTGCAGCAGAATGGAAATTGCAGTTTTTCAGCTGATGTAGAGGCTATAATAATCCAATCAAATGTGGGATTAGAAGCAGTAGCAGATATATGATGTTGCTATTAGTAAATTTACAAAAAAAACCAATGCTGCACAAAAGGTATGTAACTGAAAAGGAGTCATGGAAACCTGAACCTGAGATTAGGGATGTATTTTTTATCCATTTAAATGATTCCTTGAAGTTTTTTATCTAGATTATTCCATGAAAGGTCAATGTTAACCAGTTTTTGGGCATGTTTTGATAAGAAATCAGCAGCTAAATTGCCTTCCTTTTTTTGTGAAATTAAGTGTTGCCTTTGATTTTACTAACACCTGTCTTATATTATGACATAGAGAGAACAAATGTCATGGTGCTTTTACAGGATCCTCGATGAATTGAATTGCTAGCAGTGGGTTAGACTCAATTTGGACAGAATACTCCCTAAAATTTCTTGAATATTTAATACCTAAATGAATGGCAAGGAGTTCCGAATGTAAAGAGGAGGTCGCAAATTGATTCTCAACTTGGGTACTAACAAAATTGCCTTCCATATCCCTAGTAACTAAACCTAAGCCAGCAGAAAAATCTCCTCTTAACCAAGATACATCTACATTAATTTTGAAATCCGTGGTTGGCTTATACCAAAAAACTAACTGCGTGACAGAAATTATTTGCCTCTTAAAAAACAAAACAGTGTCTCTAGAAATCCAGAATTTTTCTTCCTCAATGTCTGTTGTTAAGGGTTTAGCAGCTAAAGTGAGCTTTACCTCATTCCTAATGTTGAGAATTACAGAATTATCACCCTCATATACCTTTTTATTCTTCATTTTCCATAGATTCCAAAAAGCAGTTTGAGCATAAATCCTGACCATCATGCTTTGAGTTTCTGTTTGGCCTTGAAAAGTGAGGTAAAAAGAAATTTTGTCCAATAATGAATGAAATGATCTATCTCTAATGCCAATAGAGCTGTGTACATCAGACCAAATAGATGTAGTGTTGTGACACTAATGGAAAAAGTGTTGCATTGAATCCGAATTATCACAATTAATGCATTTGGAAACCATATGAATAATTCATTAGTCTCCACATAAAGATTGATAACTTCCCTGGTATATGTCCACCCCACACTTGATTAAGAGAGACCACCCTCGATCTTTTGAGCCTGAAAGCAGCATAGGCAGATGCTGATGTAAAAATCCCATTTACAGTCGGTTTCCAGATTAGCCTGTCTTCATGGTTAGCTTTAAGCTCTGCTTGCTGCAAAAGTGAGAGATCACTGGTAGCCAGATAAGGCTCCAAAGAGGGTAAGAATGATTGTTTATCATTAATGAACTGGGAAATTGTTATACTAGAAAAAGGAACATCAAATTGATCCGGCCATTTGTAAAAAAGAGCACCACTACCCAGCCAATTTGAGTTCCGAAAACTACTTAGTCCTAATCCATAGATAACCTGCGAGTTAGCATTGCATTTTCTGGTGATGGATTCAATCCTTGATCTAGTGTGTGAAGTATGGGATGAATTGCTAAG
>JAULKK010293053.1:0-13173 GCA_032355705.1 Rubia peregrina
TCACAAGATTTGAAAAAAAAAAGTGTATGCATGTTTATTCAATGTAAGCCAATAAAAACCACTTTCTCAGACTTTTCTAGCGGTCATCTTTACTCCAAAATGACAGCCACATGCATACGAATGACAAAAACAAAGAATTGAAAGCACTTTATTATCAAGGATACGTTTCCAAGAAACTTGATCAACACAATGTTTCCACAAAAAGGGATCATCCCACACATAATACTTAACATCACTTCTTATCTTATGTTTTTGAGCCTTTGTAAAATGGGGAAGAAATTTTTTGGAGACAAGGAAATTCACAATGTCTGCATACAACAATTGGAGGTTCCCGATTGTAAAAAATTATTCATCGGGGAACTCTTCCCTTATTTTCTCCGTCATTGGTGACTTTATCTCAACTTCTTGGCATGGAACCAATCGGCTCAAGTGATCAGCTGCAAGGTTCTCCGTGCCTTTCTTGTCTCGTTCCTCAAAATCATATTCGCTCAAAAGTAATATCCACCAAATCAATATCGGCTTGGCCTCTTTATTCGCCATAAAGTGATGAAGCACTGCATGGTTAGTGTACAAAATAACTTTGGAACCAAGCAAATAAGATAAAAATATTTCTAAAGAAAATACCACCACTAGCAACTATTTTTTCCATGGTGGAGTAGTTCCTTTGGGCCTCTTTGAGAGTCATGGATGCATAGTAAATGGAGTGAGGCACCCTCCCCACACTTTTACCAAGTACCACTCTGATGGTGTAATCACTTGCATCGCACATAATCTCAAAAGGCATGGACCAATCTGGGGGTTGAATGATAGGGGCTGAAACTAACCTTTCCTTCAATAAATTGAAGGCCCCTTTATAACCCTTACCCACCACAAATTCCACTTTTTTACAAAAAAACTTGCACAATATGGGTATAATTTTGGAAAAATCCTTGATGAATCGGTGGTAGAATCATGCATGACCAAGAAAAGAGCACAATTCGCGCACATTAATAGGATATGGAAAAGTTTAAATTATGTCTATATATTCCTTGTCTAATTAATACCCTTGGAGGAGACAATGTGGTCTAAGACAATGCCTTGTTCTACTATAAAATGACATTTCTCGGAATTTAACACGAGATTAGTATCAATGCAACATTTAAGAATTTGTGCTAAATTTTCCAAACAATTGTCAAAGGAATTACCATGAACACTGAAGTCATCCATGAATACTGCAACAAAATTTTTAACAAATTCCGAGAAAATGCTTACCATACACCTTTGGAAAGTAGTGAGGGCATTGCGTAGCCCAAAAGGCATACGCCGGTATGCAAACGTACTAATGGGGCACATGAAGGTGGTTTTCTGTTGGTCCTCATGAGCTATGGCCACTTAAAAATACCCCGAGTATCCATCCAGGAAGAAATAGTATGGATGACTCATGAGTCTCTCGAGCATTTGATCAATGAATGGTAATGGGAAGTGATCCTTCCAAGTCACCACATTTGGCCTCCGAAAGTCAATGCAAACTTGCCACCCATTTTGGACACGAGTGGGAACCATTTCACCCTTTTCATCCTCAACTACCATCACCCCACTCTTCTTTGGTACCACTTGAGTTGGCACCCACTTACTATCTGAGATCGGACAAATCATTCCCGCTTGAACCAATTTGAGAATCTATGGCTTCACCACTACCATCATAGGTGGATTTAAGCGACGTTGGGGTTGTCGCAAAGGATTTGCATCATCGTCTAACAAGATTCGGTGCATGCAAGTGGATGGACGTATGCCTTTGATGTCAGTAATAGTCAATCCAATTGCTTCCTTGTTTCCTCGCAACACCACCATTAACTTCTCCTCTTGTTCTTAGGTGAGCTTACTTGAAAAAATGACCGGTAGTGTCTCTCATTTCCCAAGAAATACATACTTGAGGTCACTTGGCAAAGGTTTTGGCTCAATCACCGGAGTTTCACAAGTGATGGGAGGAGTTTCAGTTTCTTTGGCTCCTCTAGGGGTAGAGTAGGCGGGCTAGATCTCATCTTCTCAAGAACATTCCAGTCCTCAAACCTTTCCTTCAAGTAAGTGATCATAGAATATAAATTTTATGCATCATTACCATCACATTCAAATGAAACTAACAAGGAATCATCACCATTTAATTTTAAAAAAACATCTTGCACAATATCTTCAACAACATCTATACCATGGCAATCATATTCTTCACTAGGATACTTCATAGAGTAATTTATATTAAACTCTACTTTAATCCCATCAAATTCCATGGTGAGGGTACCATTGTGCACATCAAACATCGTCCTTGAAGTTTTCAAAAATGGTCTCCCCAATAAAATCAAGGCGGCATGTTTATCATGCTCTATGTCAAGGACATAAAAACTACGGGAAATATTAAGGAATCCACCTTAACCAACACATCCTCGACAATACTGGGAGGTCATCGACGTACCTCTCAAAAATACAATTTATAAGCCCAAATTGTTTCCTAGCTACAGTTAAGTAGAGAATGGCAAGTGGAAACCGTCCACAAAGTAGAGGGATTTTCCTAAGGGTTTAAACATATAAGGGTATATACGAGACTAGATAAAGATATAGATAAGATATAGATATAGATTTTTTTTGAAAAAAGATATCGATATATATATATATATATTTATTTATTTATTTATATATGTGTGTGTGTATGGAAGGAAGCATGTAAAAGGGGGGAGGGGCGTGTTTTGTTGGTTTTCTAAGTGATGAATTGAGAGACAACACAACTATCAAAGTGAAATAATTATGCTATCATGCAACAAACTACTAAAAAGATGGTAAAATCACAATTAACAAAGCCTTGGGGGAAATTGATTCCCACTTCCAAACCTCTTGTGGATCCTAGACTCATTCACTCATTCATTCACATTAATTGCATATGAGGAATGTTATCACTTCCATTTGAAGATCAACATTCATTTCTTCTTAGTTAGTAATTTGCAAAGACATTCAACGACCATTTGCAAACCTCATTGATAAGGACTTTAGATAAAAAAAATGACTAAAGGTATATCATCAATGATATTATAGACTAAGAACCATAAATTTGACAACAACTAAAAGCATTAAAAAAATGCCTAGCCATTTAACCAAACAAAGATTTTATTAGACTAAACCTAGAACAAACAACATTCAAGATTCAAGATTCAATCTTCCATTGCTACCTTAGGATAAATATGATGAAAAACAATATTAACATGCTAATCTAGCAAGATTAACATCATTTATCCACAAGAAGTTCTAATTCCAAGTTCTTGGATTTTGATACGGAGGGTGAGAAGAAATTTTACATTTTTCTTAACACTTCTATCACTTAATCATAAAAACATTTCATATACTCAAATAATCCGTAACATAAATGAAGTAAACAACAACATTAATGGCACAATAAATACTTCACAACCAATGGTCATGAAAGATTAAAATAGAGTCTTACCACATGGGTTTGGAAGCTTCAATCAATTGCTCCCAAGTGATAGATTTAGCTAAGACAAATCATACTAATATTCAAGGAAAAAATCATACATAAACAAAGAGAGAAAAGAAGAAGAGAAATGATGGACTAGGGTTTTTACAAGATGATTTTTTTCCAAGAGAAAAAGTTAGAATGAAGATAAGATAAGGGGTATTTATAGTACAGGTTGTGCTGAGAAGAAAAGTCAAAAAAAGAGCCGGGCGCGCGGGCACGCAAGAGGTTGGGACGCATGCAGGCTGCAGCACCCGGGTAGGCGTGCATGAGAATCAAACATGAGGGAATGCAAAATTAGGATCAGCCCGGGAAAATTTCATTATGGGGCTGGTTTTCTTCAGTGCGCTAGGGCACGCTATTGATTACCCAGGCCGCGTGCCCGGTCTTCTTCACCTAGCCGGTTGGCCACTCGGCCATCCTTCTTCAAATCCGGATTTTTGTTCTACCAAATTGTATTTGCCTTCACTTCTAAACCATTATTTCCTTGTGAGTATACATTCTTGAATCTTCCATCATGAACATGATTGTAAAATACCTTCCGTAAACACCTTGAACTAGAGACTTAGGATCTAACTCCTAAATCATCATCCTTACTTTCTTACCAATAAAACATCAATTATTCTTACACAAAAACTTAGTCTATTACAAATATGATTTTCAAATGTGTTAAAAAGAGATGAGCATATCACTCATAAGGATACAATTCCATCATATTCAAACTAGGTTAAGAATAGAAGGATTCAGATATGAAAAACCGACATAGGTCATCAAACCCCAAATCTATCAAAATCTAGCAATCTTCCAAATAAATGATATCAAAAGAGGTGATAAATTCTTATGAAAATACATGGATTTTGGCGTCTCATCAAATCCCTCACACTTAAACCTCTACTCGTCCTCGAGTTAACAAGAACAAGCAAAGAGCTAAGCGTAAACTAGCATGCAAAGGTTTTCCCAAAACACCCAACATCTTATTAATAGACTACCCAAACCCCCAAGAAATAAAAATCTCTCACGCTCTCCCAAAGCCTAAGATAATTTAAATACCCAACAAACCATAACAAGAATGAGGTATACATATAATGTCAAGCTAACTTATTCTACCCAAAAGCTACCTAATAGAAAAATCAAGAGAAGCATAAAATTTTCAATTTCTCTCATTTTGCCTAGGAGTCCTCTTGGGTTTTCATCCTAACTTCACTTCTTTTTTTCCAATGCTCACCCTCACCTTTTTCCACACAATTTGGCCTCTAATTTTTTGATAGGTTTCCCTTTCGGATTTTCAACCTATCCGGGCCTCTCACTTTTACCTTAGTTTTCCTCTCGGGTTTTCAACTTAGCGGGATTCTTTTCTTCTTTTTTTAAAAAAATTCAAATTAATTTTAAATTTTTTTTTTCAAAAATTACAATTAAAAAAACGAGCAAATATGAGCATCCAAATTCCCTTCCCCACACTTGAATCATGCAATGTCCCCAATGAATATAATTAATCAGAGCAAAATTAGGGAAGATGAATACGAATTGCTCACAATTAGGACCTTGAATGTCCCGCTCTCCTTGCTTTATCCTCTTCTCATCTCCTCCTCCTTTCCATTAGTGGGTCATTTCCTGAGGAAAATGAGAGAATTACAAGGATTGCATCGGTGTTGTCATTCATGCCCTCGTAAGCATCCTCAAAAAATACTCAAGATTGTCAAACCGTTGATCTATGCCAACCACTTTTTGTTGCATGCCTTCAAGTCTATTATCCATATTCTCAAGTATCCCTTACATGGTATGAGAAGAGTCTTGGAGTTGAGTAAATGAGCCAGATGGAGTAACTTTTGGTGGTGCACCAATGCGGCCTACTTGCCATCCAGATTGCGGTAATCCAATAAAAGTAGTGTCCGGGGGGTCGGTAATCTGAGGGTGTCTCCGGGAAACCCACTAGGCGGTTAGATAGAAGGATCATGTAGGATTTCCTTCATGGATAAGCCAGGTGAATTTCGTGAGGTCCTTAGTGAGTTTCAACATTTTTTCCTCATCAAAAAGTCAATGGTGTAGAAGTTGTCTTAGGGATAGCGACCAAATGGAACCAAGCTCGGTGGAATGGGGATATGAAGATGTTGATCCAAGAGGGTGATCATTCCCGCAACACAAATGCGCCCCGAATCTTTGTTGGAAAATCTAAAGCAACCATCAACCCATACATCAACCCAATTCGGGGCACCATCTTCGTATGGTGAAAATGCCCAAAGGTGCTTCATATGAATTTTAGAACACTTGTTGAACACCCCTTCACAGAAAAGTGTAGGATTTAAAACACGGTGCAAATACCGAATCACAGAATGGACAATTGAAGAAACCTTGGAGTGATGATTTCTTCTTTCTCCTGTGAGGCGTTCCCAAAATTCTTGGGTGTTGTAGTTTTCTCATTCCACAAAAGACTCTTCTGCCTCGGCTCCCATAGTGTAGTCTCACCTAAGATCTAACATTACATCATCATATGAAGTTTTTCTCTTCCTATCATTTATGTGAAACACGATCCCTGGGCTACCATCCTCGCAAGTGACCTTCATCAACGTAGAGAGGAACTCAACTGTTCATGATCTATAGGTCGGGGCATTGGCCTTTTTATAGCTATCTTGGCCACCTTTTTACAACAAAGCATCAACCACCTCCAACAAACCATACTTATTCAAAACATCCGTATCCACAAATCGAGTGGCCATGACATCCTATTATTGTCCAACCTCCTCCATATTTCATCATAATCCCCTCTTATCTTTTTTAAGCCATGATCATCCTATTGTTGTCCAACCTCCTCCAACTATGAGAGGTGTTTGGTTGGGGGAGCTACCTTCTTCCATTCTTCTCTTTTTAGGGGCCATAAGAATAATTTATTCAACACTCACCCCCAAACAACAATGAAGCCTAAAATCCAACCCCAAATGCATAGTAGTCTACAAAAATTTGAACCATTTCTACCACAACCAAAATTGACTAGAATGCTTCAACACTATCACCACACGGATCAATAGAGTGCACCACAAAAAGCAATCCACAAAAATAAAAAGTGCAACCACTTCATCAATCCACAATATTTCCACCAAAAGAATACACCACAAACATTAACACTACCCCTTCAACAATCCACTACATTCTCACCACAAGAATCCACCACAAGCATTAACACTACCACTTGAAAAATAACACCACAACCTCCATTAAGAGCTTATAACCATCTTCATGCTCAATAATCTCAATTATACCATCAACCTTTTCAAAACACTCAAGATGGCAAATTTTTAAGAATTACCCATAATGGTGGTTTGTCCCTTCCGGGTTGAGTTGGTTGCTCTAAGTTGGCGGAGAAGCCTCCAATAATCCTCAAGTGTCAAGGAAAATCACCATTTGCTCATAAACTCCTTTGGATTGAAGAAACCCATATTGTTGATTTTTGAGTGTTCTTGACAAGAAATCATCAATTTCCTAGGGTTGGAGAAAGAATTAATTTTGTTTGTGGTAGGGGAAATTTTTAGGAATAGAAGGGTAAGGATTTGTGTAGTAGAATTAAAATATTTGGGATGTGGATGGTGAAAGGAGAAAAGTTTGGTGTTAGGAGAAGGAAGGGTGGTGTTGAGAGAGGATAAGAAATGAGAGTGGGAGAAACATTTTGCACAAGGAAGGAGAAAAGGGTAGGAATACTGTGGGGTAGGGTATAAAAAATAAAAATAAAGGGGCGGGAGGGCTAGCCAACTGATGTGTCCCTTTTATATGGTGATTTTAAGATCTTTTTGCACTCAGTTTGGTAGACTATTATGCTTTGAAGATATTATTTTACCTTGGATTCCTATTATTAGAGTTGAGAGTGGCTTTATTGATTTTGTCACTAATAAGAAGAATTTCGTAAGACAAGGTAATTATTAAAGGTTTGAAGACATTGAAGACTCCATTTTGAAGAAATGAAGACGTTGAAGACCCGGAGAAAAGAAGAAGAGAAAACTACATGAAGAACAAAGAGTTAAGTTATTTGAGGACAGGCTACTCTGGTCATCGTGAGTCGCGACGGCCACCAGCCCAGACTTACTTTTTGGAATTTTTGTACTATAAATACTCAACACTTTTTCTCTTCTTCAGCATCTTCTTCTTCCCATCTTTACTTGGGGAAAAACCCTAGGTTTCATTTCTTTTCATCTTTGTTCTACTCGGATTCTATGTTTGAGTTTTTTTGTTAATTAGTATGATTAGTTGTAGCTAAACATAAACTTGGGAGCAATTGATTAGGCTTCCAAACCCATGTCTTGGGACTTGTATATAAGCTATTTAATGCTTTGCAATTGTGCATTTATTGTTCTTGAATTGGGTTGTTGAATTCATTTATGATATTGGAAGTTTGAGTATAAGAAATGCTTGTATAATTATGTGTTAGGGTTTGGAGAAATTAGTAAATTCTACTCTCTTTGATATGAAATCTAAAATCATGATTTAGGGCTTCTAATGTTGTAGGTGATTTGATGAATGCTGGGTAAATGTGGTGATTTGAATTCTTCGTCCTATTTATTTGTGTGGCAATGGGAGAGGTTAATGAGCATTGAACGTTCTTGGCTAATCTCGTGTAAATGCATGAAATGGTTTAATGCTTAGACACGGTGTAGTGTTTATAAGTATTACCAAGCTTGTTGATTCTTTGAGCCTAATGTCATTAATGGGATATCTTTAGGTGTTGAACAACTAAAGGGGTCAGCTAGAGTTATTGAATTCACTCTAGTAAACTACAATCAAAGAGGAATGGAAGATTTATCTTCACAACAAGTAGTAAAGATGTTAAATAGATTATATGTCAATGATAGATAGAAGGCTTAGAAGTATAAGTCAATTGCCCCCAAGACTCCGTAATTCTTACTTAATCTCATTTTAGCTATTGTATGCTTTATTAGTTTAACTTGTTTTTAAATCATTAACTTAGAAAAACCCAACCAAAAATCCCCCTCTTTATGTTCTCATATATATATATATATGTGTGTGTGTGTGTTTCTATATATCTAGTATAATATTTACCATTTTATGAGCAAATACTTGAGAATGTCCCCCGTCTCTATGGACGATCCCGACTTGCCACTAACTACTTAATTGTAGTTAGTAAGAAAAAAGGGCTTAAAAATATCATCTTTGAGATGTACGGTACCCGACCTCCCAAATTTTGGCACCGCTGCCGAGGACAGGGCGTATATTGTTAAGTGTTCGAGCATTTTATGTTTGAATATGTGCTAGTTGTGAATATTTTTATTTTGTTTCTGTTTAGTTTTTATTTGCTCTTTGATTGACTCAAGTACGTATTGTTCGACTTCTTGGTGTATGGTTCGTACGCGATCCTCAACACAAGAAACCTTACACTATGACCCGGAGTTGGAATTGAACATTAGAAGGGCTAGGAGACTTTTGCTAGAAAGTGTAAATCTTGATTCTCCTAGTGCCCATTTTGACATATCTTCAACCTCAATGGATCCACATGAGGAGTAAGAAGCTGAATTTCCTGGAGGAGGACCTCAACCTCCTCCTCAACAAGGGAGAGAAGTCCCGGTGAGACAAGTACCAATGCAGAAGACGATGGCTCCCAATCTTGAGCACCAACCTATATGTATCACATATCTGGTGGTTAGAAGCCATGGGTATTTTGAACTGAAGTTCGAACTGATTCACTTGCTACCTTCATTCTCTGGTAGGCAAGGGGAAGATCCCAACAAGCATCTTCTCTACTTGTACATGGTGTGTAGTGGAATGCTTCCCGATGGGGTCAATGAGGAGCTGTATATGTTGAAGGCATTTCCATTCTCCTTAAGTGACGTTGCAAGAGATTGACTACACTATCTTTCACCCGGGAGTATCACTTCTTGTATCGAGTTAAAGAATACATTTCTCTCCAAGTATTTCTCAGCCTCGAAATCCACCGTGTTGAAGAAGGACATCAGTAATATCATCTAATGGCATGATGAGTCTTTTTATGACAACTGGGAGAGGTTCAAGAAACTACTCGCAAGTTGCCCCTACCATGTGTATTCGGAGGGAGCCCTAGTGTATTAATTCTACAATGGTCTCCTTGATCAAGACCAACGGTTAGTGAGGGGAGCATGTGGTGGCTCTCTTGGGACCAAATCTGCTACAGAGGCCATGGACCTTTATGAAGAACTTGCGGAGGAGTTGAGAAATTTTAGCTGGAGGGCAGATTTGCGAAGGCAAAACCCACATAATGCCGGTGCATCCTCCAACCATGGGAAGCTTGAGGACCAAGTGACAAACCTTACTTCAATGGTCAAGGCGTTGGTGACTCAGTCCGGGGCAAAGCCACATGTCAAGTCTTCCGAGATTTGTTCTGCTCTGCATCCTACAGACTCTTGCCCAACTTTGCAAGATGACTACATGGAAGAAGTAAGTGCTATGTGCAATCAAGGAGGTCAAGGGTACCAAAATCAAGGGTACCAAAACCAAGGGTACCAAAATCAAGGGTATTAAGGATACCAAGGAGGCGGGGGTTACCAAAACATCCGTACAATGCGGCTAACCAAGTGCATCCAAACCTTCGTTATGGGAATGCACAAGGCAACCTAAAAGTCCAACCTTATCGCTCTTCTCAACAACCATACCGGCCACCTCAACCACAATACCCAAGACTTGGTGATAAACCTCACAATCAAGGTGAGAGTTCGGGGATGTCAAACCAAGAGATCATACAAGCCATTGGGAAGTTGACAACGTGTGCTGACAAACACAAGAAGCACCAAGAGAAGACCAACTCTAGCATCAAGAACCTAGAAACACAAATGAGCCAAATGTCTCAAATCTTGAATCAGATGGAAGCTAGAGATTCAGGAAAGCTTCCCTCTCAACCTGAAATTAATCCTCATCCAAATGTGAGTTATATCTCATCGAGGAGTGAAAATGAAGTGCAAGAGCTCCACATCATGGTTGTGGTTGAAAGGATGGTTGAAGAAGAAGGAAAATAGGAGAAGAGAGCCGGTGAAATAGCCGAGGAGAAAAGCAATGAAGGAGGACAAGATGAGGAAGAAGACTTTGTGCAAAGGCCGGGATCAAATCCCAAAACCTCATCCCCTCCACACAAGAAGTCAAAAGAAGTGGAGTTCCCCGTCTATGAGCCGGAACCACTGTTTCCGGAAGCTTTGAAGGAAGGTAGAACCAAGGAGGCTAACAAGAATGTCTACTCTCATCGGTATGATGTAAACTTTCCACTCATAAACTCTATGAAGCATATTCCTAATTATGCTAAATTCATAAAAGAATTATGCACAACCAATAGGAAACAATAATTACAACCTAAAAAGAAGAGTGAAAAGAGTGAGGTTATCTTAACCCTCTGTGATGAGAAATTACCTCCTAAGTGTGATGATCCGGGAATGATCACAATTCCTTGTGAGATAGGAGGAATATGTGGTAACAATGCCATGCTAGACTTGGGTGCTTCTATTAATGTGATACCATACTCTTTGTATGAAAGTCTATACTTAGGCACTTTGCACAATACCGGGGTTGTCATCCAACTAGCCGATTAATCTAGCACGTACCCAAAAGGTATTGTGAAAGATATGTTGGTGAAAGTGGATTCCTTGACATTCCCCGCAGATTTTTATGTCCTTGATATGGAGAATGACAAGCATACGACACCTATTTTTTTAGGTAGATCATTTTTGAAAACCTCCTGGACAATAATTGATGTGCATAAGGGAATGTTGACCATGGAATGCAATGGGCGAAAAATTAAATTTAACATGAACAATGCTATTGCCCATCCTGCTAGATACCATTCTTCCCAAGATCTTAATGTGATTAATTATGAAAAGCCACCCACACCAGAATAAATAGAGTTTTTCGAAAAAACCTGCTAGTGGAGGAAGACCTCCTAGATGTTTCTGAGTCTAATGGTAGTTCTTTAATTGTTGCCATGAATAGTGTTGTGATTGCAAATGTTGTCAGTACTAACCTGAAGGAAAACAACAATGGCGAGCATTCTCATGGGGAAGTAATTCCCGATAACCTCTTGGTGTCCGAGGTAAGGCCTAAGCAGAAAGAATTCCCTCATTCTCTTGATAAGAATTAGGTGGAAGAGTGCAAACCACCACCGAAGGTGCTTAAATGTTCATCTATTGCTAAAGGGGACAAACCCCCCAATTATTGGTTCAGTTGAGATCTCCAAGGACCAAATGGGTAAGCTTATATACATGTTGAGAGATCATGAGGAAACACTGAAATTTGTGCGGAAAGTTTTGATCGGGGAGAATGTGGATCCCCCTTGTTTTGAGCCGGATAGAGGAAAATGAGATGTTCTTGATCCGGTCTGTGAGTAAACTCCAAGAAGGAAGGTAAGTCGTGCCGACGCCGTTAAATAAACTTGGTCTTGATTATCCGGAGAATCATTCATGGGTTTCTGTTGATTTTTGTTCAATGTAAATTTCTGTAATTATTTTTTCATAATTTTGCGCAGCTCTTGTTACGGCGGTCTTTTTGATGTGATTTTGCAGGAAGTGAGAAATGGAGAATGCTTGGGACTTGGTAAGTGTGGAAATTTTTGAAGGGAGAATCCCCTGTTTGTTGCGATGGCGATGGCTTCGTCGCGAGTTGCGACAGCATCCATCGCGAGTCACGACAGAAAGGGGAAATTTGCAACTTCCAGGACCAAACATTCGCGAGCGTGATGGAGGCATCGCAAGTAACGACACACCATCGCGAGTCGCAACAGACCCATCGCGATGAAAATCAGAATTTTTTTTCTCATTTTGCAACTTCCAGACCCCAACATTCATGAGTCGTGACAAAATCCATCTCGATCGTGACTGTTAGGGAAAACGTCACAATCGCGATGCATATGTCGCGATCTCGACACATCGGATATAAAAAGAAATAAAAATGGCATACCACCACCGCCATTTTCTAGCCTCTTCCACCACCATAACCGCCGCTCTTGGCCGGAAATCACCGTCCCTACCTGCCAAATAACTTTATCTCATCTACCTCTCACAAATTCACACACCAATCTCCAAATTGAGCAAAAAATCATCCATTACCCGAAGCCCTAGATTTTTGAAAATCTCAAAATTTACGACCAATTTTGTTGTGGGCTCAATTCATTGATCCTCATTAGCTTCAATACTGTAACATTCTTCAACTATATGCTATTCAATTTTTTTAATCTTTTAAATATCGTGATTTGTGATAAATTGAGAATTGTTGAATAATGTTGAGTTTGGGAATTGATTTCATTATGATGAAGATGAATTGATGTATGCATATGTGCTGATTGGATTGATATGAACGTTGTGAATATTAGTGTGAAATTTTTGCCTATAACTTTGATTAGAATTTTGGACTGTTAATTTGGACCGTAGTTTTGGTTGTGGTTGTGATAGAATACCTAGATTTTGGCTGTAAATTGTGATGAATTGTGCTGTGATTTTTCCGACAAAACTTTTGATTTAGCCTTTAGGATGTAAATTAGGCTGTGATTTTGATAATGACTGGAATTTTGGTTGTCATTTTAGCTGTAAATTGGACTTAGGTTTTACTTTATTTTGGCTTTAATTAGGTTTATTTTGGCCAGGATTAGGATAGTTTATTGTGGCAACATTTTGATTTTAGTTTAGTTTGGTTTAGGCTAGATAGCTTTTATTTTAGCATAGTATAGT
>JAULKK010293062.1:0-13172 GCA_032355705.1 Rubia peregrina
ACTATGGATTTTCCTATATTCCCCATTTCACAAGTCAACGAGAAGACTCAATTTATATTATTACTACTCCCATGTTATCATATTATTCCCTCCGTCTAACTATTATGAATTATTTTTTCACGGTCTTGGACCGTAAATATTTCTAGTTGTATATAATAATATTGCATAAAAAATTAATATTTAGAAAATAGATGTTAAAACAAATATAACGATATGTCACATGATATATTTATTGTTTATATATTAATTTATATTTAGGGTCAAATTTGGTAAAGTTTGACTCTGAAAAAGCAAATAGGAAGTTTAAAGTGAGACGTAGGGAGTATTCGTAAGGGTCCAATCATAAGGGTTATCCATTAATAATCTCTACACTAATGAAAAAATATTTGTAGACGCTAATTAATTAAAGGGAATAACGACATGATGAACAAAACTGAATTCACAAAACATAATAAGTGGAAAAAAATAAATAAAGAAAGGACCAAAATAAATATGAAAAATATTTTAGAATAGGGGGTTATCGTATAAAACATTAACCGCAATTAAGGGTGGGTAAAAAATAAAAAAAAATTAACCGAAAACCGAAAAATCTAAATTAAAATAACCCGAAACCAAATTTAGATGACGGTTTTCGAATAACTAAATTGGGTATACCATATTTTGAATATGGTTGTTGGTTTGGTTTCAGAAATTGAAATTCAATCTGAAACCCGACCTGAATACCAAATTATAATTAATTTTTTTATATAAATTAATAATATTACTTAATTTTTTTAAAAAATTATCATTTCATTGGGAAGCTGTGCAAATGGTAGCGGTTAGAATAAACCTTTGTACATGCTTGAACTGCATATAGTGAAGGACTTTTCTATGATGATTGTTTCAAACTTTTGTTGTATTAACTAATTTTATATTGATTATCAATGTTAAACGCCATGCTAAAATTCCAATGTTTGAATTTTTAGTGTAGTTGTTGAATTTTTTTATTAACATCTGTGTTTGATGATGTACAAATTAAATTACACATTTTTATAGATTTTAAATTAAATTAAATATTTTAGTTATTGTTTAAGTAATTTCCATAAATTCTGTCTATTTGGTTTTAAACCAAAACCAAGTTCCATATTCCATTTGGATAATTAAGTTTTTTGAGTAATTTGGTCGAGTTAATGTTTTTGATTTTTGGGGGCAAAACCTAACAGCCCGAATAGAATATAATGAAAACCGATTAAACTGACCCGACGCCCACCCCTGCCGCAATATAAAGTGGATACAGTAAACAAATATAACTTCCAAACTCAATCTTAGCATATCGTTGGAGTAACTGTGTTAGTCATCTATCGCTCCAAATTCAAATATTGGGCTTCATTAGAGTTGCTCTAATCTCAGAACATGAACGAATTGATAACGAGGCATGAATGAATTTGAATAAATTTAACCAAGGAGATTCAACAATGGATCATTAAAACTCAGGTAATTAACTTTGTAAATCTTTCAAGCTTGGAAAAAAAAATTAATTTATATACTGATCAATTTTAATATGGTGTTAGTGGGGCACTTGGATGATAATATAACGTAATTTACAATGCGTTCGGAATCTCACTAATTATTTAAAAAGAAAGGATTTTAGTGTAAATGAATTTATAAAAGTTTAACCTTAATTTAATTATAAGTAAAGGATTGTTATATGACAACATTTGATTTTATATTTCATATAAAAGGACCCGAAGGTGTCGATAAACCGCCCACGACAAAAGTTCACTTAGTGTTCATATAATATGATACGATTGGGGAATTGATTTTTGTTTGTATATATTACATATGGATACGATATTATGTATACCTACAATTAATAATAAAATTACTCTCTACAACAAGGAGTACATGACTGATGATCCAATCTCTCAATACATAATACATGCACCACAATCTTATAAGTGATGCGTCATAGGTAACAAACAACACATCTTGTTTTTTTTTTCCATTTCCCAAAATAAATTTAATCGTCCCTTACATACTCTTCCATTCGATTTCTCATTCCAAATTGATCGGCTAAAATGTAGTTGCATCTTGCGTTTAGGAACAAAAATTCCTAACAATAATACTCCAATGGCATGCTATGTTACGCGTGATATTTACTAAATATAGAAACGGGAAATGATGTTTTTAAATTTTTTAAATTTTTTTTCTTGTTTTATTTCTCATTTCATTTCTTTCCTTTTCTTCTTTCCATTTCATTAATTATAAATTTAGTTTTATATTGCTTTTATATTCGTGCTGAGTTTTCCTCTCCTTAAACTCCAGTCCAATGGCAGAAAGTCAGTATATGCGGTCATTTTATAATAAATAAGTGTAATATATATAGGTTTCAATTTATTATAGTCTAACATCAAAAGTTTAAGAGTTGAGGTTATTAATATTCTTTACAATTGGTAGCTGATCTGACAAGAGATATTCTCTTTCATTTATTTACTAGTAATCAATTACTGTATATGTATATATTGAAAATTGATATATTAATCCACCTTATATTTACAAATGATTTTTTTAAAATTTAAGAAAATTTAATTATATTATATTTTGGTATTTTGAAATTGTATAAACTATTTTGTAACTTACTACTACTAATTGGGATCATATACTGTTAATAATTTAAATAATTATATTTTCTACGTTGACTCTGTACATATTTTATTTTAATTTTTTGAAATTGCTTTAAATTAAATGGTATTATTAATGTAATCATATTGAGATTAAACATAAAGTATATTTAGAGGATAAAATTAATTAATTAAACACATAGTCAAAATATATTTCAAAATAAATATGAAATTGGTATAAAACATAAAAAAATAAAGTTAGATTTTAAATATGAAAAAATAAAAATATTTCATACGAAGTGTAAAAATTAAATGTAGCAACTGAAAGTAAAGTGGAGATGCTATAACAAACTATTTCAATTTCATTAGCATTTAATAAAAGAGAGTCTCCTTAAAAAAACACAGCTTTCATGAAATTTAACATTATTGTGTAAATGAAAGGTGTTAACATTTTGCAACAAAATAAAAAATCTAAACAACTACAAGTGCATCTATTAAGACAATGTCACGTGTTACGGGTTATGTTTAAAGTTTTACAATTGATGAGGATCAACTTAATATTTTTGAAAAGTTTACACAACACAACAATAGTACATCACAAGTATGGTCCCAACAACATCATCCGGCCTCATACCCTACACATCAACTAAGATCCGCCTCCCCCACATCCAACCCACTCCACCGCACCCAAGCCACTCACCATCCATAGCACCACTTCAAGGTCCAAACGCAGACACGGTAAAACACGATCGCCTTCAAACACAGACACGGTAAAACACGATCGCCTTCAAACACACCACACTCTTGTCACAGTTTTGCTTATACCACCTACCGCTTACAAACTTTAAATATCATGCTCGCCGATGAGGGTATCTCGCTCAACACAACCTTAGACGGTAATGGTAGATCAACGTGCACACCCATCTACTTCACCAGGATAAATCCGAAGATGTCGGCTCCGGCAGGACTACATCATAGGCCGACACATGCAATTAATTGGCAGCCTGAACTGTTGGAGATTTCTAGCTCGAGTTCACCTCTGGTACGCAAAAATTGACATCCACAAAGTCCAACCACAGTAGCCAGTGCCGCTAGCCACTCCGTCGTTCGACCAATGTGATTTCTTTAAAAACGAGGTCCTCGTTCCATGACGACCGATGCTTGGCCTAGCTATTCCCTGACGTGAGTTTGCATTAATCCAAACAATTATTTTTTTCTTTACCTATCTCATTCTTAGTTCCATATTGATTTCTTTTGTCCAGAAATTCCATGAATCATACATATTTTAAATATAATATATGTATTTATGGAAAACCAAATCTGTATATATTTAGAATTTTCATAAATACATGCAGTATTATATTCTAACAATGTTCAAAAATACATACCGCATTCAACTTTACACGTGCTGCCAATTGTTGTGTTTCAATCAAAACTGTTTAGTAGATTTTTGGTGTTCTCATAAACTGGAAGCCCAGGATTACGTCTAACATTTTCTAGGCTTGTTTGAGATTAGTTATCAAATAATATCATTAATAAACTATATATATACCGGTTTAGTATGAACACAAAATGTTCCGAATGTTTGTTGAATATTTTTTAATGAGTGTATATTCTACCGGATTCTCGTCCCTAGTCTTATGTAGTCAGTGCGAAGTTATAGTGAAATCTGAATCCACGAAGTTATAGTAACACACACACACACTTATGTTAAGAACATAGAAACTGAAAATTACATGGCGTATATTTTATGCACGAATAAAATCATTTATCAAACTCTCATTATCATATATGGTTGTGGTTACACTGACTGAATTATGCATATGTGTTGTTTGGAATTGCAACCAATGTCTCCTAATGTCTCAAATCACATGGCTCATATGTGTGGTGCCTGTTACAACACCTTGGTGACAACCAGGCCAATCAATTCCTGGACTTCACCTACAACATGGTAGTGCCCCACATGTATTGGATGAGATGCAATATGGATTGTTCTTTGATGGTGATGCAACTGATGGATAACTTTGACAGGGGTACAGACAACATCCACAAACTAAGGTGGCACGAGGTGCGTCTTGTTAGAACCGAATTTTCATATCTTTAAATTATACTTTTCATTGTTTAAATATGTTTCCACCATGCAATCTCAGCAACACAGCTGCATCACAACCAGGGTTATATATATATATATATCTTCAATATTTCAAACTGCGCGATGAACTTATGCTGCATGTCTATCCCATGGACACATCCCGCAACGTCCTCATGAAGTTAAAGGAACCACCAGGTGAATTTTCCAGCATCCTAGACATGTCTAAATGCAATCACCTAGAGGAAATGCAGTCTCATCCATGAACTCTCTCCAATCCATTACATATGTATTACCTTTCTTACTAGGCATCAAAAACTCCGTATGTGTTAATGACTTATCTTTCATCACATGTTGTAAACTCCAACTCCGCGGACCGTGCATGCATTTCAGGGATTCACAATATTATATTGTCACATACTTAAATATATGGAAGCACAAACTCTTCCCACAATTTCTTGGAAATCAATTTGCACCCATTACAAATATGGACAAACAGTCGCCATAACACATTATTGCCAAAGATTTTCATGCGCACTATAACCACCCAACAACTAAGTACATCAACATTGAAATTTTTCCATCCAAGATTACAATTTTAATTACCAATCTATGAGTATAGAGATGTATCCTTTCAGTTTCAAAACAATGCCTCTCTCCAAATTACAACGACTTGCAGTCAAGGACATACACAATTTTACACGATGTTTTGCAATTCGTGAACCTTATTTAATAGTGGAAAATTTAAGGATGGAATAGTATATTTACAGGGTTCTCGACCATGTTAAAAAGCCATCTCAACTTAAAGGTGTTGACAAGTTTGAGTTTGATGGTTTAGTTTGGTATATGATTAGTCATGTTTTATCCACTTAATCGAACAAACCCTCCAACGCCCATATACGAAAGGCCATATGCGAATCCCAAATCCTACTCCCAAATTAGGGCCTTTTGGTTTTTAGCCTGTGTACATATATGATTCAGCCCATTCGCGACCCTATCTGCCAATTACAAACTCTAATCCTATTGGAAATTTTTCCCACACCCGTAAATGAGCATATCCCTATAGTTTGGATCATTATTAGAAACAGAGATTAAGATAATCAATGATAAAAAATATTCTAACATTCCACAATCAAAAGGAATCATATAGCAGCTACGACTCTTCCAATTTCATTATAGCCGATCTTCATGAAATATTTGAAAAAGCATGGAAATGATAACTCAAGATTACAATTAGGTTTGACACATACATACATCATCATCTATTCCAATTTACCACACTCATAAAAATACAATAACGAGTGGACATGAACCCAATTAACGTAACTGTAAAACAAACCAGTGGATGCTCTCCACAACTCTGAACAAAAGAAGTACCACACCACAACCACAACTGCAGCAGTTGAAAAACCTACAGCACCTGCATCTATTTTCTATGTGTCAATCCACAATGTTTAAAAAACGTTTTTATTATATATTCACCATCATTAGAACTATCTTGAATTTGTACTCAGTGAACACTAATATCAAATATATGAGAAAGCACAGTTATAGGACTTTCACAGTAGTTTCTACGTCAATCACCGTATTAAACACCTACTACATCTTGAACCTTCATAAACAACAAACAAAAAATCATAATGGCCCAGATACCTTGGTACTAGAGACGTGTTCAATGTGCTAAACTCATTAAATTAAAAACATAAAAATGGAACTGGAAACCAAAATTAACCATTTGAAACAATCAAATAAAAGTTTCAAAACATATTACTTGCTTGCAGCCATTCTACAGAAGTTGAGATAGTACAAAAATAATGTAAAATACAAAGCTAATCAAGCTTTCAGCTTTACCCCATTGTCTCTTCTTCATCAATCCATTATAAGGCTATTCTCCACGCATCGTTCTCTTCCCGCTTGCATGTAGACGTGACTTGAATCAGTTTCTGCTTTGTTTCAGTTTGCAATTTTCGTTCCTTTTCCTTGCTCAGCTCTTGCTCATATGGAAAAGACATCAAATTATCGTGCCTACAAATTTTGGTCACCGATCTATTCTCTCTTATGTTCTTACTAGGTTCATCCGCATGTTCGAAGCAATTACATAGTCCCCACATGTGCACCTCCAAAATGAACGCCCCAAATGTGCGCTTCTGCATTTTTCCTGGGAGTCCCGTGCTTAGCCTCATCCTTCAAGTAAAATTCAGCCTATTGATTTTTTTAACAACCATGGATTTTATAGGAGAAAACTCACCCCTTCAGATTCCACTGTTTCGAGAAAGGTGTGATGCCATCATTATATCATGCACGCGATTGGGTTTCCTAGATGACATAATTTTCCAGGACCCGATTATTCACCTTCTTCAAGTACACACCTCTCCCAATCAAACTAAAAATATACATTCTCCCCGGCATCGATGCAACTATTCTGATCTACAAACCACAGCAGGCCCATTCTTATTTTAGCCCAATATCAAATTTAATCTGCCCACGGGGGAACCATTATAGATTACAATTTTGGAATCATACAACAAAATCACCACACTTAATTTCTTTGTCGTGCCTTGGGATTAAATTCATTTTAAACTACACATAGTATGTTAATGAACGTTAAACTCGCTAAGGGAGAAAGTAAACTACTAACAATCTCAGGTTAACTCCACAGTATGTTAATGAGTTGCAACACCTATATTTTCTTTCACTAATTTCTATGGATTACTGAACTTATTTAAAACTAGAGCATCTTAACACAAAGAGACATATTTGAACAACACCTTCTTCCACAAAATCCCTATTTTCCGGATTCACTAAGTCACGTTGAACAAAAACTAATTACACGAAAACATCAAACTGAACTCCTATTTTCATCACCCAGCTTCCCCTATTATGCCTCTTCCTGATTGCATGTTGCTGCCGCTTCTATTAGTGGCTGCTTGATTTCCCGCTGTAATTTTTTCCTCTTCATGACTGAGCTCCTCCACAAATGGTGCACGCATTACATTCTTATGGAACCGCATTTGTGTAGCAGATCTCCTCTCCCTGACCCTTTAATCATCTTTATTCGCTGAGAGAAGCAATTACAAAAGTCCTTCCAGTGTACCCATTTGGCAAAAATGCATCCGCGTGTATGTTTCTCACTTCTTTTTCATTGGGTGGTGGTGGTGAAGAGTAGTGGTTATGAAGAGGAGTGGGGTTGGGGAGGAGTGGAACGGAGATTTCATAGTCTGAATAGGTGTTCTTAACTTTAGCCTCCTTCCAGTTTCCATTGTTTTGAAAGTTATGTACAATCATGATTACAGTAGGCCGTTGATTCAGTTTATAATGTAACTCTATTCTCTGCCTGTTTCATTTCCATATCCCCAAAATTTGTTCAATAATTTCCCCAAAAAAATAATTTACTCCAGAGACGAAGAATGCCGGAGATTATAGCGGGAGGAAAAATTGCGAGGAAGACTTAGGGGTGCGAGTGAAGATGCGATAAAATTCCACGTGATTAAAATGGTTGTGAAGGGTACAACTTGATCAAAAAGGAAAGATGGTGCGGTTGGCTTGGTATCGAGTGAAAAACCAATCACTACTACAAACTAAGACTAATGTAACATTTTCATTGCAATACCTATTAAAAATGTTACAGTAACTTATAAAGTATTACTTAAAACTTTAAAATGTGTTACACAAATATTGAAAAGTGTTACCTAAATTTTAAAAAGTGCCACGTTAGATCAGATATAACATCACCTACGATAATACCTGCAAAAGTGTTGTAATTAGTTCAACTTAGTAATATTAGCACGTTAAGTAACACTTTTGTGAGTATTACCTTAGGTGATGTTACTTTCATTAGATCTAATGTAACACTTTTAAAATTTAGATAACACTTTTCATTATTTTTGTAACACTTTTCAAAGGTTTAAGTAACACTTTATAAGTTGTTATACCATTTTTAATAAATGTTGCAAAAAAAGTGTTACGGTAGCTCGAATAGTGTACGTGTTTTTCACTACAACATCAAAGGGTTATTGTGATGCTAAAATGTGTCCCAATAGGTCTTTATTGGGATGCTTTCATTGATAGGACACTTTTTAAAAGCGTCCCATAAACGACCCGTTATTGCTAGTCTCTATAGATCCTTGGTCGCTATATTAAACGACCCTATAGTACGATATATGGTTGTTTCTATCCGTCCTATTATATTTTTGGGTCACTTTTTTGAGATTGATTATTGTACATTCGGTCGCTTTTTTGCATCCTTATATTAAGTACTGGGTCACTTTTTGTGATTTATAATTAAGTACTGGGTCACTTTTTGTGATTTATAATTGTATATTTTGTTGCTTTTTTGCAACATAATATAAACACATTGGGTGTGTTTGTGATTTATAATTATGTATTGGGTCACTTTTTAATGATTTTATAATTGTATATCGGGATGATTTTTTGTATCCCAAATTTAACATATTGGGTCGCATTTTGGTATTCCAAATTTAACATATTGGGTCATTTTTTGCAGCTTGTCAAACTCACTCTCACTTGACCAACACAACATTGTTTAGCCCCTATCATCTTCTCAACATCTAACTTCTTCACCTTTAAGTTAACATGCAGGCCAAGGCAAGGGTCTCCTCCACCCATTATAATAAAAAAATTATAATAAAAAATCAACTCATATAATGTGGCCTGCCTGACTTATCAGTTATCCCACTCTCTCATGAAACCTGCAACTTCCTTCCCGTGACAGAATTTAACCATCGCTACTATTAAATTCTGACTCCCTTGCCACTTCTCTGCATAAAGCAGAAGTTCACGATCTAAAAGACTAAAACGGACTTGAAACATAAAGTAGAAGTTCTAAACAACAATGCTATCTATCATACAGGTGTAGAGAAAAGAAAAACGTACTGCTTAAGAAATGTCATTGTCAGCCTCTATAGAATATATTAGTTTGCTACAACACTCTACATTGAAATTACCAGCTTCAAACCAGGAAGATGAATGTAATATGTTTGTCAATTACCAGCTTCAAACCAGGAAGATGAATGTAATATTTATGTCAATTACTAACTTCAAACCAGGAAGATGAATATGAACTAGGGTCATACTCTTTATTTCATGAAGTATATCTTAGAAGAAGGTGGTGACATGGTTGAGCAAAAAAAATGATCTTGGTTCTAGATACCGGGCTCTCTAAATTTAACATATACCTGAAATATATGTGTCTAGTCATTGGAGTTGGATGGTTGACCGAATGTGTGGATGAATGTGTTGTTTGAGAATTATTTGACTTTGATTGTTGCTGCACTATTTCATTCAACTCTGCAATAAGCTTTGAAGCAGTTGCAAGTTGTTCTGCCATTTTTTCCATTGTGGCTTCATGTTGCAAAACCATTTGGTGTGAAGTAGGACGACTTAGAATGCTACTCCAGACATCTGAGGGTGTCACTCCTAATCCAAACATCTGTACTCTCCCAGGTGGATCTTTCCCCATCACTTTAGCAAAACAATCATTAGGACCAATTTGATCTTCTGAATGTGAGGGCAACTGAGACATTGCTTCCTCCATTTGAGTCTAGAAAATAACAAAAACAACTTATATTGATCCCTAAAGTAACTTCAAATAAAGGTTGATATCACTCGCACCGGAGGCAATTCATATCACAACAGGCCAAGATGGATTTTCTTAAAAACCTGAACCATGAGCATAAAACTGTAGGTAAGTACATTTTCTAACAGTATTAGCTAAAACATGGGAAAAAACCAATCCCATAAAACACGCAAAAGATACTATGTGTATTTGATTATGTGTCTGACCTATTACGCTCATAATGATAATAACTAATCTTAACTATAACCAATTTTTCCAATAGCAGGCCAAGAAGCACATGTATGAAAATGCACAGCAAACAACCAAATGCATATGATCTCTGAACAATTGAAGTACCAAAAAAACCTGTCGATTCTTAATTCTAGAAATCAATTAAGAGCTCATGATTTAGATTATATATGCCAGAGTATAAAGTGTACTATTTTGTGAAATACATTGAGATTTGTTTTAACACAGAATCTGAACCCATAAATGATCACAAAATTCATCAATTAGTATTTATCACGATTCATTTTTAAAACATAGCACAATTTAAGAAATTATTGATCAGTAGAAAGAAATCAGATCGACACCTCGAAAACCTAAATCGTTTATATAAGCGTTGTTTACTCATTGTATTTGTAATATGTGATTATTAAAAAATTGCAGATGTATAGTATGAGCCAACATGAACCAATTCAATTAATATAGAAAAATATAGACTCTGAACACATTTACGAGGACCAGTTTACACATCATTCCAATATATTTTCAGGGGAATAAATTATACCAGTTTTTCTGCTACTATTTCATTTGACAGATTGCCTTCCTCATCTATAAAACAAACTTGAAACATCTCTTCACGTGTAGGAGGTCGACTAAGTTCAGCAGCCTACAATAGGTTATGAAATTAAGAACATGGTTCAATAAATTGTTTACAAAGTTAGTATATATGTGTAATAATTTCTTATCAATACATCATCAATTTTAGCATAGCTCACTCTTCCTATAATTGGATGCATATCTGAGCATTTTCTAAGCTCTTTATTCCTTTCACTCTCGGCCTGAAAATGACACTTTTAATCAAACATTAAAAAATGGCACTAAATTAATCAATTCGGTGTGAAGTATCTTCACATCTTCCCTGATCCGATAGGACAATAGATTTTTCCATTGCATATCATCCACCCGAACTGGCCTATTTTGAATTTGACTACCCACAGGTTGTATAGGATCAATGGATTGAGACTTAACTCGTGATATCCAATGTTTCCTTTTCTTAGCAATCGACTTCAAAATCCAATGACTTGAGCTTGGAGGAATATCAAACCTTTCCTACAAAATGATATTATAAAGTGAAAACACAAACAATAATTAGCTCAGTAAAATTTGATTAGGTTGTAAATGTATTTACAATTAGATAACCTGATTACCTCTACCATGTTTAACATCTCAACTTTTCTCGCATCTGGTACTTTGCGCCAATCATCAATATCTAGTGGAGTATTCATGCTATTTCTTGATAATGTCCCTAAAAACCCAGTCAGGTTGTTCTTGTTATGTCTTATAGGCTGACCATTGCCATTGAAATTGATTGGGGTGAGCTCTTTGTGCAGGTCTGATGCCCACATTTCAGTAAAAAAATGTAGGTCCATGTAGCTTCTTAAATTTACCTGCAATGTACAATTTCAAGTGGTGAAAAGTACATTAAATCTGCTATAGCAGCCAAATATAATAATGGTTCTAAAATAGACAACAGGTGCATACCCTCGATAGTTGATTGTTGGCTCATTTGATTGTTTGGTTGTTGTTTCTCTGGTTGTTTTCCATTTACATCATTTTCATTTGCATCTAGCAATTCTTGAAATTTTTTTCTTTTTAAAATGGTTTCTCAAATACTATTCAACATAGCTGCAAACAAGGTGAAGTGAGTACAATCAACTATAGATTTGAGCATCCATCTCCAGGTCCTAGGAACATATTCATCCATTGCAAAAATAACTACCAAAGTCTGAAAATGTTAGTGCCAAGTGAATAAATAGGTATAAGTGGAGACTAGTTTAAAAAATAATAATTTGAAGTGTTGGATGAGATAAACCCACCTGAAACCCAGTTGTCTTATCTTTAAATTTATATTTCAGAGCACTGTAATCAGATAAAAACATTTCAGAAAAAACATTATCATCACTTCTGTCCAATTCGATGAATGTGATTCAGACTAATCATGTTATTCAAAATAACATGATTTATGACTGGTTTAGCATGAGGAGAATGAGTTGTGGGAAGTAGCAAGCTTGTAACTCCTATGTTTTACAAAATTAATTTCATAAACAATTTATAGAATCAAAATTCACGTGTAGAGTTTACATCTTCTGTACGGAGTTAACTTTATAATTTTATAAAGCTTTTGAAATAATTCATTCTCTTTCCATATTTGTACCAGTTCATATACGTAACTTTGTGATCGAACTACTGATAATCAGCAGCTTAATGTTATAAGTTTTGGAGGGTAGCCATCTTACAGAAAAAAGGTATGATCAGAATAAAGGGACACTGATTTTGTTTAAGCATGCCATATGGATAGTTCCCTTTTTATTTTAGTTAGGCAATCAGATTACCTCGTTGTAGCAGATCTTGATCGGTCCGCCGCTGACCCTTTCCACATCTAGTATTCTGTCTATTGGATAGATTCTGAAAGTGGGAAAGATAATGTTAGGTCTAAGATCTTGTTAGACTGAAACCTGATAAACCAAAATAACTACCACACACACACACACACACACACACACACACACATATATATATATATATAAATATATACACACACACACACACAGACACACACATTACATGTTTGATTGTAAATATACGAATTATATATACATATACGATTACATGTATGTCTTTA